>JNDT01002235.1:0-79490 GCA_000697055.1 Saksenaea vasiformis B4078 | reverse complement strand
GTGATCCTGGGAATCCATCACTGAAGTACCCACAATGCAAAAAAAAAAAAAAGGTTTTTGTTTTCAAGGTGACATTTCCTTATCGTGAAACATTTTTACTGCTTTCCGACGGGATATCGGAAAATGATCACCGAAGTAGTACCTCAATGCAAAAACGAAGTTACTCACACGCGAACTATTCGTAGGATTGACGCAAAGTAAATCACTTCTCGCCGCAAAGATGCATCAATTTCCGGCGCTAAATTTATTCAACTTGGACGTAAAGTGACATATAGTTGACGCAAACGTTGATTGCAAATGCAGTAACCTTTTTATTTTTATCCTGTCTGTAAAAATCTCACCCTACGCATCCAATTTCTAATGTCAAATAAAAAAAGACGCACTTATTACTGTTTAATGAACAATTTCTTTCGCTATCCTAAACAATTTATGCGTCATGAAGAGCCGACAAAATCATTCGTTTACTTACATCAACTTGGCCCTCGGTGGATGCATAATTTATTGGAGCAGCATAAACGATTGTTCCCGGTTACTAAATGGACGATGCTTTGATGTCAGTTTACTTATCCCGAAGGAAGTCCTACTTTTTGTGGGAGTGATGCTGAGCGCGACAGTATTCGTTTTACTTAAGTGGTGGGTAAAAGCGCCACCACAGCCAAGACGGTCCGAGACAGGGGTCATGTAGGCTAAACGATAGATAAAAAGACATGAATGATCCTGTATACATGACAAGGAATTGACATTCTTACCGGGATGTTTTGAAGAACAGAGTCGAAGAATTCATGCGTCCCTTTAAATACGATCACTTTACGTGTTCCGATTGGTGCGTTGGGGAACCTGTTACTAGGGACCAGCAGAATACGCCTTTGATTTAGAAGTAAAGGTATCTGCTTCTCTGCGCAAAGATCCATTGCTCTTCACCGCAGGATTGAGGTAGTGTCAACGCAAAGTAATGTTTGAATGACGTAGATGTGTGTTCAAGATCCAGTATTCTTTGTATTATTCCTAACAGCGTCGGATTTAGGAGTCAATTTGTTTAGCTGGAGCGTTATCGGGTTCTGGTCTAAAAAGATCCAATTACGATTCCTTTACCACAATGGGTGCAAACGAAATGATTTGCAGGACTTTTTCGCTCAGCTAACCTGTCGACAGCACCCTTAGTTATAGAATAGAGTTTAGATTTGACATTTTTAGGGCTTCCGCCTCCTTTTCTCAGGCAAGACATATCAACGGTTTAGCTTATTCGCATTCATAAGCTATATTTGAAAACGATAGGCGAACTCCTGTACGCTCTCCAGTCGGGGTACAGCGGAAATGGGGAAAACCAATCTAGAGCTACGAAGCAAGATAGGTTGGCAAAGCTTTCATCTCTCTAGCCGAACACTACATGAAAAGGTCAGACATAGAAAGACAAACAAAAAAAAAAGAAGGAAAAAGAGAGAGAGTATCGGTATGATCAATTTAGCGGAATGGTACACATAGATCGGCGTAGAAGGGCGTGGCATTATGATAGCAAAAAAAAAAAAAAAAACATGGCAAATTTAGGGAGACTCCCACTCAAATTATCATGGTTAAGGTTTTTTTTTCCGCCACGAAGGATGTCGGAGATTATACTATGTGCTTTTAACAACAGCTATCCTTTCGATCTTCTCGTAATTTCTCTCTGTTGGGGTTGTTGAAAATCACAATGCATCGCATCGGGAGTGTTTTCATTTACTCCATTTCACGTTAGCAAGCGTCATTACAGTTGTATCTGACCATATGAACGAACATGTAAATCAACTGCAAGATTGCTTTTTTTTTAATATCAACTTGCAGCATTTATCCGTCATCTATTTTAATCCATTTGTGCAGAAACAAAAAAAAGAGAGAGACCAGAACACAGAAGAAGAAAAAAAGACGGTTATGCATGGATTTGTTTTTTTTTTCAACGTGGATGATTTCCCAGAATCTGACTAAGCACAACGCTTAAGATAGATAACGCGCATGTACTGACTGATAAAAATAAAACCCCACATGAGAGCCTAATATATCAGAATCACGTTGAGTAACCATGCACTGAGTAACGGGCGATCTGAGTTGTGTGTGTCAGACGCGACCAAGGAAAAACGCGTTTATCAAACCATGTGAATAACTTAAGTCCTGCGTTGAGAAGGCCTTTTCTGCATTTTACAACCTTATCTTCTCAGGGTCAGTTAACAGAGTTTAGTGTTGTTGTGAAATGACTTGGACGATAGGATTATCAATGTGTAACAATGAATTTTTATGCAAATAGGATAACGATGGCGAATAGCATGCGTGAGAAGGAGATCCATTGAGAAAGAAAGAAAGAAAGGGGGAGAGTAAGGTCCATCTTAGTTACCATGTATGTATTCATGTATGTTTAAACTTCTAATGTCGGACAAGTTTAAATTCGCCTATAACATACACACGGATACCTCGGTACGAGAGCATTTGTTTGCAGGATTATTTATCCGAATGAACTTTCTTTAGGATGGTTTTACTGGAAGAACGAATCCGGAATTCTATACATTTAAGTGGAGATTGATCTATTCCTCAGTTTAGGACGGAACCAATTTCTTTTTCTTTTTTTATAGTTACGAACGTATCTGAATTAAGCTTTGGTTGAAACCACGATGACGAAGATCATCCTTTCCTTAACCCCATTTTGCTGTTGTCTGCGAATCTACTTATTGGGAAGAAAAAAAGAACAGTTGCACAACAGGTTGGGTTATCGGAAGGTATGTTTGTTCCGAGCATATAAGGCGTTTGTGCACAAACACCAGGTACATAAGCGCATAAGATGTATTCTACTCATCCTCCGGGGTAATGTGAATGATAATGGGGATTTAAGTAAGAAATGACGATGGGTTTGTTATTTAAGTTACATTTAATTTTTTATTTTCTTTCAATGATAAAAAGGCGCGCGCTATTCTGCAAAAGAAAAAGTAAAAAAAAAAAAAAAAAAATATGCATAGGGTTGAATTGACAGCTGCATTGACGTGCAGCAAAAGAATAAATGGGATTTCTATGGGCAATGACCGTTTGTCGATAATAAATAAATAGTAGTGGCTAATCATTTACAGACAAAAACTGTAATCAAATCATACGCTTATGACGAAACTGAAACCAGTGTTGTGGTGATATTTATTTTGAACATGATTTTTTTATGATACACAAATGCAACAATTATAGCAAGGAATAACAATAATAATAAATAACCGAAAAAGTTGAACTGTGGTAAAAACTAAAGAAAAGAAGACAGAAAAGAGAGAAGAAGTTAGGATTGTTTTATATATATATATACATACATACATACATACATACATACATATATACATACACAAAAGTTTCTAATAGATATAAAACTGTATATATATATATATATGTATATATATACATTTCTTTTTCTTGGATGACAAAAAGGCGATACAGGTTGTCGGCTTGGTTATCCAAAAATAGACATCTCCTCATTTGGGTGGGATTTCGTACATTTGTTTTTAAGCCCCTCCCCTGAAAAACGTAGAGAAACAGGTGCTCTCTCTCTCTTTGGATTATTTCTCTTTTTTTGCCCTGAGTCTATTGTTTTTTTCTTTCCCTTTCCTTTTTTTTTCTTTTCTTTGCCATGGGCCAAGGAACAAGTAAAGCACAGGCAGATCTTACTTTCGGTCATCGTGCCGTTACTGTAAACGAATTACCAACAGAATGTTACGAAGACGATCTCATTCTTACACATCCTGAATTATATGGCTTTGGTTGTTCACCACCACCGCTATTATTTGAACCACCCGAGTCTTCGAGGTCTTCTTTAGCATATCCTTCTCAACTCTCGATACATACCGTTCATGAACACTTTGAACGGTCAGACTCGGGCTATGCAAGTGACGAGGATGATAAATTAGCAAAAGATTTCGCTTACGTCGACACCACATACTATGACAATCATCCACGCCCGGTACGCGCCACTACTACACCACCTGAAATTCAGTCGAATGATAAAGCTCAACGACTTACATTTGGTGATGTAACACGTACTTCCGATGATCCTACAATGCAGACCATAAATATGTCTGATCAGACTTTAGCGAGACTCAGTAATAATATCGGTCTATTAACAATGATTCGAAAGCTGGATCTGTAAGTCTCATCTTTCTTTTTCTCTTTTTCTTTTTCTTTTTTTTTTCTCTCACAGCTTGAAAAAATGAGGGGTTTTCCTTTTTCTTTTTTTCTTTTTTTTGGACGAGAGAGGGAAGGGGGGAAGAAAGGCCAAGGATCAGAATATGTTCCAGCATAAACGTACTCAACTTACTTACATGGCGGCATGCTGACATGTAGGGGGAGTGTTGGAGCTGATAGAGTTTGAAAATAGGGGAAACAAAGAAAAAAAAAGTGAGCGAGAGATGTCTAGGGCGGTGGCCGAAAGGATAAGAGGATATGAGGGGAGGAGTTGGTCGGAATGATCGCGTGCAGGTGGCAAATGATAAGGAGTCTTACCTTTTCTTTTCTTTTTTTTTGTAACGCTGACACTGACTTGATATATAGATCGAACAATCAACTAACAAGTCTTCCAGATGCTATTGGCCATTTGCAACACCTCGAAGATCTATCTGTTGCACACAACCACCTGACCGAATTACCTCATACCATTTGCTATTTGACATCACTAACCGAACTAGACGCTTCCTCTAATCGTCTCATTACAATCACACCTTGTGTCGGTTATCTCAAAAAACTCCATACAATGACATTGACCAACAATCAACTTACAACATTACCAACGGAAATTGCCAGTATGAGTAATTTGGCTTCCCTTGATATGTCACACAATCCTGTTCGCGTTCTACCCGCCGAACTTTCACAGTTGCCACTTTTACGCCGATTACGACTTGAAGCATGTCCTTTGGAAACTGAACTCGTTTACGAATTATCACATGATCCACCGAGTTTATTAGAATTTTGCGCCCGCGCGATCATCAAACAACAAATCGATATTTCACAACTCCCGGAACCATTGACTGATTATATCGCATCAGCCAAACCCTGTTCATCTTGTCATGGCCCTTATATCGAATCATTTGTACGACGTGGCCGTTTTGTTGACAAGGCAGATATCTCCGTCCCTCTCGAATATCGACTATGCGCAGCGCATTGGACGGATGAAGATGAACGATTGTTAAGCATGTTCAGCCATGGACAACCAAACTGTCGTCTACGTCCACCTCGAAGACCCAGTTTACCATTATTACAAAAACAATCAAGTGAAAGATTTTCTCTCCGACGGGCACGACCCATCCCATCTGTACCGGGTATTGAAAGCAGTGTATCAACCGCAGAAGAGGATGATGCATCACAAAAACTATCTAAATGGCGACCACAACGACTTAAAAAAGTCATGAATAGAAACCAATCGGGATTTCTAAGTCTGACGACGAAGCTGAAACGATCACAACGATTTGACCATCAGCAGTGATGATTATCTGTGCTAACTTTTTTATTTGTGTACAAAACGAGAAAAAAAAACATAATTTACACTGTATCACTTTGTCTCGCAGCGATCCCCCCCTTTTCCTTACTTTCTTCCTTTATCATTCATTTGTATACCCTTTGGCCAATCCTCTTTTTCTTCTTCTTCTTCTTCTTCTTCTTCTTCTCCTCCTCCTCCTCCTCTTCCTCTTCCTCCTACTTTCTCCCCCCTTTTTTTACCATTTTCATATAGAAAATAAACAAAGAAAAATACGACAACGACAACAACAACCAGAAAACAAATAAATTGCCATAGCAAACGCTTTTGGTACACAGACTAACCATGTTATAACGTAATTGCCGAATCTTTATGTTCGACTTAAAAAATGTATAAACATTTCTGGATCAATAAAAGGAAAAAAAGGGCATTAACATGTACAATAAACTATCCTTGCAAGGGATGTCAATAAGTTTTTTTGTAATCATATGCAGGATGACAAATTGTCGGGGGTTAAGCGTGGGGAAGCCGCAACTTTCCCATAGTATATGTACTTGGACAATTACGTTACACTTGAAAACATTTCAAAAAGACAGGGGATTTTTTTTTTTTTTTTGCTTATTGTCATACTTGGCTTCAGCTTCCCAACCCCTCATCTTTTTGACTTGTGGACATACCAATTCCCCTCTTATTTCTTGTACCACGCGTTAGAACCTTTTTCTCTAATGACGTATATATACACTGTAGATTCTTCAGCTAGAACCAAAGTTAGTTATTTTTCTTTTGTTACAACATCGACTTGCGAAAGCATCGTCGATCTCTATGCTTTCTCCTGCAGTAAAACGGATCATAGATGCATAGCATATGTATATGTGGTGTCAGTTGGAAAGTCTACTACTACCTTTTCTATTAGCGGCATTAGACGCAAGGGTACATCACAATCAAATGAATGAATGCTGACGTTGAGAGAGTTGGCCACAACCCCCCCGCCACTCCTTGATTCATGGAGATCTCTCGCTAATCTCTCTCTCTCTCCATGTGACTTGATATGATGAAATTGTCTACATTTGTATATATTTGCGCTAACCCAAACCAAGGGATATACACCTCACAAGAAACCCCTTGTCACTATTTCCTTTCATGATCGTACAGCAATAAAAAAAAAGAATATTCATTAGCAGTATGAAATGGGCCGTGTAAAGAAGAAAAGAAACAAAAATAGAGCGGTTGCTACACTATCTGTTTTTTTGTCCAGCAAATTGGGAATCCTTCCTTTCGATATGGCATCAATACATACATTATGTAGATAGATAGATAGATAGATCCACTTAAACCGCCTTCATTGATACTTTGCTTATGGCAGAAACCACATACTTGTCATTCCATAGCAATTAAACTTTTTCAACTGTCTAGAACGAGGGTTTTTTTTTTCTGACAATGCTAACTTGCCTTCAGGAAACAAGTAACTTCAAATATGTAGATGGCCAAGTTCGTTTGGGTTTCAGCTGCTTGCTCCTACTATACATCAGTGCATAAGCCGAGAGTCTTCGTGTCAATATTGAAAGGGAGCTTAGGGTATGAGAAAACACACCGAACGGAGCGGCCAGATCGCTTCCTGAAAGATTGGGCAGGTTTAGCGACGTGTTGGAGTAAAAAAAAAAAAAATTGAAGTTTGGGCCTACAATTCCAGGGAGGTTATTTATTCATCATATGAACTTGTTCCTTTTTTCTACAACGTATGTGCACACCCAAGATCGGTAACTACTCGAATTTCTGGAATGTCTCTCACTAACTCAGCGTACGGGAAACAAAGTTCCCAAGGCACAAATAACGGAAGACAAACGTCTGCACGGAGATGCAGTATGGAAGTCAAAGAGAAAATGGGGAACTTGACTTGAAAGGGGTCATTGGACAGATTTAAAATAAAAGCAAATGGCCTGCTCGACCAACTGTAGATAGATCATCATCAGAAAGTTTACCCTTTGCCCGCCCTTTCAAATGCACCTTCTATGAGGAACAGAAGATCCGCATTGAATTACTAGAGGGTGATATTTGAACTAGATGGGAGAGCTGACACGCTAGCAGACCCTTGCTTGTTCTTATCTTATGTGTACTATTTACCTGATGGTTTCCTTATCTTTTGAAGAACTCAATGGCCAGCAAATGGAACGCCCTTGGATACCAATCTACTTGACCCGAGGGGGCAGTTCCACTATATGATAGAGAGACCAGCACGGCACTTGTTACCTATGGACATGCTGGGGAGTCGGCATGTGGGTATCGGAGGGGGCGGGGCGGATTGTGGAAGAGCGCTTGGACGAAATTTCGTAGGAGGATCCCTCGTTTGTTCTCCATATTTCATGAACAACGTTGGTTGGAAGAGACCAAAATGTCTGTTTTCTTAGCGAGATTCAGAATTTTTGCAATGCCATGGTCCATGCTAATAGCTCTAACTTCCTGTTTTTTCATTGATTTGGAAACACATTCTTTTTTTTTTCGCAATATCTCTTCATAGCGATACCCCCGTTACCAAACGAGAGATCCTCATTTTCTTGTCTAAGGGATGGAACCTTAGGATACGTTTGTCTTTTCCGTAACCCATCACTCAGCGACCTCCGTTTTTCTAGCTTTACGAAATCGCCTGCAGAAGTAAGGAACGGATTAGTGCTCCATAAAAAAAAAAGGCTGCTATTCTTACGGAAGTACCCCACTGCGCCAATATATTTGTTGACTATTACTTTGGAATTAGACAAGATGAAGGACAAACTGGGTAAACAGGTCGATCGTTGGTGCAGTAGTAGGTCTTATTTGTCTACCTCACGAGATATTGGTAGTCCCACCATGTATATCGCTTCCATCTTGTAGCCTCTTTCAGATGTCCCCCCTTACTGACCCAGTTGTAGGTTTCGCCAAAAGGCCGAGGAATCAAGCTTTCACACAAAAACCGTTACGTATCAGTTTGACCACCGCTCGTAGGACACAGCCCTTCTCACAACCCGGGAGATTTGTTCCATCAAGGTCTGGTATTTATAAATATTTCGGTAAAACAATGGAAGCTTTTTTTCTCTTCTTATTATACAGCTGGACGAACTCAGTACCGCACATCATGTTCTACTAGTTCAGAGGGATCCAATTTCTCTACAGGTGATACTTACATAAGGGTTTGCTTTTTCTCCTTTCAGCAGTAACATATATTAATAACTACAGCAAGCAATAAATCAGGAACACGAACAGCATTAGGTTGTAGAAGCGGAACACTACCAGAAAATACCGCGTTTTACAGGAACCTTAAAAGACTTGATCGTGGAAGTCGGAGACAAACCCCAACAGACTTCCAGTCATGCCCACGCGACGTGTCTCGATCGGTTTAAATCTACTCTTTTCCACGTCATTATCCGTTAAGGATAACAAGAAATATTCAGCAAGCGTATCCTACCAACATGTGACAGTCAGCCATCCTCGCCCCACGAAGGATATTATGCTTTGCTGCAAATGGAGAAAAGAATGTACCACAGCGGAGCGCCAAAGAACAAAGAGACCACATCAAATCAGAAGCTACCGGTGCAACAAGGGTTAATTCTTGGAACAGATCGATTGTACTCGCTGTTCCTTTTTCTTTCCCAGTTAAATGAGGGTGGTTTCTGTGCTTTTACCACTGCTATTGTTTGGCCATGTGTTCGCCGTTACTCCTTCCAAGGAGGAGATGGACAGCATGTTCGTGAAAAAGAACCAAATCACCGTATCCTCCTTCTCAGCTCCAATGGAAATGATCAATACATGGTAAGGGATATAACACTTGGGGCTAGCCAGCTGAATTTGTTCCCAGGAAACAGACTTTAACCAGCAAGGGGACGTGGAAAGATGTCGATTATACTTCGGGTTGTAAAGCAAGGTAAATAAAAGAGAAGTGACTACGGTTAATCTTTGGCTTAGGTTAGCCAACTGGCCAGCGCAAGAACACCTTTTACGAACGCGTAAGTATATATTCTGGCCACGCTTTTCCTCGAGGAAGGGCTAACATGTTTGAGACCGCAAAGTGATGATAACGAGCGCGTGGTATATGGATCCAACAGCCAATCACAAGCTTTGGCCAACAATGGAAGCTGCTTTGAATTATTGGTTCAATAACGATAACCTTCCGGAAGGCTGTGTTGAAAAGGGCGGGGCAGGAACCGGGTGCTCTTGTGCTACACCCGGACTATGGAATCAGAATTGGTTTGACCAGGTAAAGAAATTTAAGTGTAAAGTAGTAGTGCTACGTACATTTATACGGCTACTTAGGTTATCCAAGTCCCCAAATTGATCGGCAACACATGCCTTTTGCTAAAGAAGGCCAACCTTACTACTACTCAAACTCGTCATTGTACAACCATCTTGAAGCGGTCGTACACTGCCATAAACCACATGACTGGTGCCAATATGCTAGATGTAGCATCGAATAGCGTAACCCTGGGGCTCTTCACTGATCAGGCTAATCTGGTAGCAGAGGCTCTGGACCATTTTTACGGCGCAGTACAGATTATACATGGCCCTGGTGACGGTATCAAAGCTGACGGTTCATTTATGCAACATCAAGAGCAACTCTATACGGGAAATTATGGAAAAGACTATATCAATAACTTAATCAACATCTTTGTGCAAACCCGTGGCACGTCATTAGGCCCTCCAACTTCTGTCCAGCGCGCATTTCAGACCTTAATGGATGGCACAGAATGGATGGTGATATCTAACAGTCCAAATCGCTCGCTGTTATGGGAGTACAGCACGATTGGCCGAATGATATCCTTTGCGGCGCGTGATATGCAAGCTAGTGACGGTGTCGCAGTTAATTTGACGCGGATCATAGATGGAACAGCCTCTTGGGAAAATGCTACCTTCTTCAAGAATGCAGTGCAACGTCTAACTGCAAAAGATATGAAAGACGCCAATCAAGGTCCGTTGGTCGGTACACGTTATTTCTTTGATGCGGATTACATGGTAAAAGGACTAGCTGCGGCGCATCACCTTTGGTATACTGAGTTTTCTCCGTCGCTCTAGGTACATCGTGGTCAGGGATACGTTGTTACACTGAAAATGTTTTCCAAAAGGACAACAAATGCCGAATGCACCAATGGCCAAGACCCTTTTGGTTTCCATTTGAGCGACGGTGCGATCTACACGTATGTTCGCGGCGATGAGTACGTGGACGTATTTGGTGCATGGGATTGGAATGCGGTTCCAGGAACTACGGTGGACTACGGTGGCACACCACTCCTATGCAAAAAGACGCGTTGGATGGGCAAAGAAGCATTCGTTGGGGGTGCTGCGCAAGGCAACTTCGGAATTGCCGTCATGAACTACATCAATCCTTACACTCATAAGCTGCAGTGGAAGAAAACGGTTGTATTTCTACCTCACGCGTATACGGTCCAGGTAGATGTGATTAAGTCAAAAAATGCCTCTGCACCAGTTAGAACAACACTGGATCAGTCACGATTCAATGAACCGGTGTATCTGGATGGAAAACAAATGGATAATGACCATGTAGTCCAAAACGCGAGACGGCTTTGGCATAACAACGTTGGTTACTATTTCCCTCTAAACGCAAATATTATGGTGGACACTCGACCTCGCAAGTCTGATTGGGAAAGCATTGGCATTTCCAAGGGAGATACAGTAGAGAAATTGTTCGAGGCTGCAATATTACATCATGGCACCCAAAACACATCCTACATAGCCTATCCAAACGTCCAATCGTCATCTGATTTCCATTTTAATAACAACGGTTCAGAAGTACAGCTCATTGATACATCGGCCAATATTCGTGGCGCTTACTACAAAGAGAACAACAGCAACTGTACTACGTGGGCTCTCGCTTTCTGGAGTTCAGGAAGCTATACATCATCCTCCCTACACATTCAAACTGATCAAGCTATTGTTTTGCTTATTGTTCATGTATCGGAGACTTGGGCTATTACGGTAGCTGATCCATCGCAGACGCTAGAACATGTTCGTATCAACATCACATGGCCCCCCAAAATGACGAAAACCCTGAGCATTCAACTGCCAAAGGGTGACCTCGCAGGAAGTAGTGTGGAGAAAAGCATCTCTTTTAAAACGACAAACCTGTAGCATTAGCTGAATAACGTCAGATGTATCAATCCTATATATCTTCATTCAAAATAGAAACTAAATGGCTGTCGTAACGTGAACTGCACCCAAAAGTTAAAGTTAAGGCGGAGATTGGGTTTAACGGAGCTGCATAAACTGCAAGTACCCAGCGGTGCAACCTAAATAACGAATTCCATACACGTTACGATTTTTTTTTTCCCCTCAGGAATCAGCTACATCAATGAAAATTAAAAGATACAGGAAAAACAAATGCAAACACAGGCAGAAAGCTCTTAAAATGCGCATAATGGTAGTTTACGTAACTTAGATGTGATTCATTCAACAAGGTAATGATCACTTACGATTGGTTCAACGTTGAGTAACTCCAGTAAATGCAAATGTATTAATCCGATCGATTGCTTCATGTCTTTCCCCCATCTGGAAGAACTGTTTATAAGCCATATGTGCAGGTGTATAGCTAGATTTCACTTTGCTGATCGAAGTTTACCTTTCAGACAGGTGCCTAGAAATAGGCTTCACTGCTTTGCTTAAGCTCTGACGTGTCCGCACCGGATCGATACGCATAACAGTCTGTACTACAGATGAAAACGCCCGTGCCACCAACACAATAACGGAACGGATATGTTGTGTCACCATTTGTTGTCATTGCCTCTCGAAGTGCCTTGGCTTCTATCTCTGTTCTTTAACATTCATACTTGATCTTTGATAATAACCCAATGACTATATTCAGTCAGGTTTGCAGCCTCGTGGTTGGCAGACACATGAAAACGATTTCCACTCCCTGCGCCGCAAGAAACTAAGGGAAAAAAAGAACCCTTACCGGCAAGAACCAGTAAACTGGAAATCAGAGGGTTCAGCTTAGCGGATGCGGGGATTGCTGTTGATCCTGCAGGATCAGTACACATTAGATATGGGAGCCACTGTATCTGGTTTTTTTTTTTTTTGCACATATTGTTTTCTTTCTCCATTACACAAACTATTATAGTATGGTTAAAGCGCAGGAGTATCAGGTCAGGGGTGGGGGACATCAGATTTACCCACCAGGAGAAAAGTATTGCGTTCATGTGTTGTATGCCCTACATATTCCAAACTTGAACAGAATGCAGAATGTCGCCAATTGAACTATTATGGTTAATTATGCATCCACTCCGTTGCTCTGGTCGCAGCAGACGTTGCATGAATCAGGTACGCGTGTAAAAAGTAAAATAAAATAGAGTATCAGGATCGGAGACATCGGTGTATCATATGGAAATGCAAAGTTCAGCCGTAGTCTAGTAAGGCATAGATCAACTCTCAGATTTTCCCACAATGGCCTTCATCAATAAATTGTGGACCAACCAGGGAAATTCCACCTGCTATAGGCGTGGCCAACGCTGATGACAGGTTCAACAAAGTTTTACAGATACTCTTCTAAAACAACGTGCCATTCTGCACTCAAAATGCGCGAACTTACCGTAAATAGATCCTTTCATGATCAAGACGGTTGAGACTCTCGCACCTCTTTTGCAAACGGTCTTAAAAATTCTCACGCAATTCGATACCCTTACGTAAGTTCTACATTGGAAACTGTTACAAAAAGGGACAAATTGTGGAAAGCTTCCAAATTGGCGTCTTTTCTACGTAGGAGAAGAAACAAAAGAATCCGATTACTGTAGCCGTATATTTCGAGAATGGGCAGATCTGCTCGTGACCAACAGTGCGATCAATCGATCTCAGCAAGGGAACATGTCAAAATGTTGTTTGTTCGTCCCAGGAAGACATGAAGAATAAATGCAGTGAATGGCTGAAGCCCCGAAAGACCATGGAGCGGGATCTCGACGTGCTGAGACACTACATTGAAGAAGAAGCGGTAGACGGATCAGGCAGTGTCTCAGTCAAAACTACCCAAGCATATCTATCGAAATCAGGTGACAGTGTCGGAAAACTTGTACAACGAGCTTTCACAATACAGTGCTCCTCTTCTGATTTCAAAACATTGCCCTTTTCAAGATATTCGGCCAGAAAACATAGTATAGATTTTCCCGACCTCAGTAAAATTAACTTCAAGGCTATAAAGAGGACCGAAACTGCTACCGGGGAGAACTCGTTGCTTCGAAAACACTCTAATGTTGATCGATTCCTTGCGAAACATCACGTAATAGCCATTTGTCTCATAATGCATTGTTCTCGCAATTCATTTCAAAAAACCTGTGAGTATTCCATATTTCTTCATTAAGGAAATGTATCACAGTGTCAGTACGCAACAGTTGATCTCACAGTGGAAGATGCGCTCTCTCTTTCAGAACTTCAAGCACTTGCTGGATGAGCACGATCCCCTTCATCTTTTATAGATCTCGTTTATTGCTTCTGGGGAACCACTACACTTTCGTTCCGAGATTTTGGGAATTGTCGTCAGGTTGAGTCCTTCTAAGAGACCAAACTGGTTCTGTGCCCAAGCTGAGAGCTCTGAGAGCGTTATCTGGGATCTTCCTTTTGTATCCGTACCACACTCCGTTGTTCACTAGTCATAGTTACGTTCTTTGGTGGCATTGCGGAAAATGATAACAGATTTGTCAGTAGCTGTATTTATCTATAGTTTCATTGATAAAATCGTTAAATATTGACTAATAATTACGAAATGTTCATACAACTGAAAAAAAAGGGGGCTATATAATGACCCGTTTCTGTACGTGAGAGCTGCTCTTGGTAGTATTTGTACGAGCCTACTATAACTCACAGCCTAGCTCATACTGATATGAAGTATTTTGCAAGGAACAAAGGACTTTGACATTGGTGGGGGTGTACTGTACAGCAAATTTCGACGCGCTTGGTCAGGATTTGCTGCGACTTGTGGACTTTAGCCAAGATGCTTCAGCTGGATTGAAAGCATCACTATCATTTCAGGTTCACGGTAAGTTCCTAGTACCCATCCTAATAATAACCTCCATTGATTCTATTGACGTACATGTTGTCGTCTCTCACTCTTTACACATCGTTGTATCCTTAACGTACATTACTTGTCGCCGTAGGAATAGAAATAAAGGGATGGAGCAGCACAGAGAAAGAAACGGAATGGAGAAACCTGCGCAGAATGAAGTTAGTGTGTGGCAATAATGACACATTGAAAGGGCTACCTATTCTTATGGAAGAGGAAAAATAGAGAGAGTAAAAGAGTGGGAGGGCCACAGGAACGAAAGCTCGCTTCAACCAACTCACACTATCAATCACACAGTTAGTTCACACGAATGTTATTACGTAGAATCATTGAAAGGCGTTTATGGATTTTTTGCTTATTCTATTGGATGTTTTGATGGCTGTCTAAATAAAATTCCTTTGTATATACTTGTCACTGTTTTGCGACAATCCATCTTCAATAATGACGACGATCTCTCTTCACCCAAGACGGCTTACTACAGAAACTCCGACTTAATCCAAAGAGGCGGTGACTCCATCGACTGATCCGATCACCTTCCAACATCACCGATTACACCTGCTACGATGTCGCTATTTGGGCTCGGTACTGCTTCATTGCGTAGCTAATTGAGTTTTTACTAACATGAATTTAAGACAAGGCGAGAAAAATGAAATTCAAGCCTAAGGTTACGGGAGGCAGGAAGAGACCGAAGATTACAACCGATTCCACAAAACTTCCCGAAGATTCGCATGAGAAGCATATCACTATAGAATCCGAAGATGCAGAAGACAGCAGGAAATCTCCAACAATACAGTCAGAGACTAACTTGGAAGTTGCACCTGCGGATGGTACCGCTGCAAATGTTGGCATTACGGATGCTACTCATCCCAATATTACTATTCCGCATGATACCATCTCGGACGCTGCCACTTCGAGTGCTGCAACCTTTTCTGAAGGAACCGCTGAAATTGATAAAGGGCAGTTAATAGAAATCTTGCAAGAATTGGAAGAAGCGGAATACAGCAGGAGGAAGGCTAGAGAGACAGGGAAGGAGCCAAAAAAAGAAGACTTGATACATGAAGCGATGCAAGAGAAAAGAGAACAGCTAGCCACCATTGGAAAGCGTAAGCGGGAAAAAGAAGAAACTGACGTCAGCCATGAAGGCAACGAAGCGCCAGGGTTCATCGAACAGTAAGTGCAGAGAACGAACGCCAGCAGAAAGTTTCGTTCTCACCTATGCTTTAGTGAAGCGCCACAGGTCACTCTTCGTGAAGGCAAAATCGTCCTTGATCCGAACTCTCTGGTTTTCAGCCTGCCTGAGACATCAGATAACGAATCTTCCTTTGATTATACCCAAAGAAACTTAGCCGCAAGGAGACCTTGGACTAACGCTGAGACGGAACTTTTCTATGATGTACGTTGGATATACAGCTATTGCTTGTATGATTTTAACGCTTGTGCAGGCTTTAGCAGAGCATGGTACTGATTTTGCGGCAATTGCGGAGAAGTTACCTCAACGAGATCGCTATTGTGTCAAGCGGAAGTTCCTCCACGAAGATCGAGTACTGCCGTGGAAAGTTACGGAGTACGTCACCAAACGTGAAGGCTAGATGATCATCTGAATTGCTCCTTATTTACGATGGCACAGCGCATGTAAACATTGCACTGGAGCTGTACGAATCGCAACAGTCTTTTACAGTTCTTTCCTAGCAGCTGAGATGTCCTACAGCAACGTTTGACTCAGCAGCATAATATACGCTATTCAAGAAGCCTGGCAGATTTTTATTCTCGCGTTTTGGCACGCATCTCAATTAAGACAGCACAACCTCGACAAAACAATACGATTCAGCTGGATTTCATATTCCATCCATACCTGGCACAACGGTGCTTGACTTTGTCCGCGTGCTAGGTACGATTCACTGGAGAGACTCTGTCGCTCAAACTGTGCTACTTTAAGCATTGAAGAAGATATGCTATTTGCAACCGTTTTCTTGGATTTTCTATGACAGAAAATTGATTAAATACTATGTAATTTTGTGCATAATCGCTCGGGATGTTTCTGTGTAGAAACTTATTCAAACTACGAAATTTGCCATCAGAACTGATATACAAAGGAAAACCACCATTTCTTCAGTGTGATACGAAGCGAGTTCATCCGAAAAGTACTACATTTACTCTGTCATTCTGCATCGGTTGTAAACAATCTGATATTGGGCTCAAAATCAACTTTAGTACCATCAATGAGAGATGGAAATGACACAAAGCAGGCCATACACGCTGAGTACATTGTTCATGGATTCATGTGCCAAATGCAAGGCCAGCGGGTCACAATCCATTGGGGATCCCGAATAAGGAACCACTTAGTCTCCAGCTTCACTGTTTTGATCCCTTAGCTCATGCTGAATAAGTCGCGCTCTTCCGCCTCTCTTCTGCGCTTTATATTGTTAAATGTTAGTTTCTTCGTCTATTTCCGTCAAAAGTTAGCGGTGCTTTGGTGATTTCTGATGGCGTGTTTGTTGTATGCGTCCATGCTGACAGTCTTTTAAAGAATTCCACAATCGGGCAACGGAACTTGCCGTCAGCCCTCGACAACAAGTTAATCACTACGAGGACATAGAACGATTTCGTCCATTTTCTTCTTCGCATTGCAACCCGTGAGCTCATCTCACCATCATCGCTGAAAGCTCAATGCGCGTTCCTTCCCAGATTTTAAAGCGGTGTTTAAATTTGAGCGTACGGCAGCTTTGTGGCTTGTAAAGCAGTCCGAAGTACTTGGTTTTCCTATCTCACCGCATGATCTGGAGAAGGAAAAACCTTGGTCTTGTGGAGAGCTTCTCTGGGTCCTCTTCTCCTTTCATTTGTCTATACCAACTTGCATAATCATTTTATCATGAAGGACAAGACCGCCTCCGCAGAACTCAACACGGGACAAGGCGCTAATCGCTTCAAGGTTCGTTGTACTCCTCGGTCGAGCTACTTTAACTGACCCTGATCTTTATGTAGTTCCAATCGTTTAACAATAGGGTCGATTCGTTAAAAGTCGACATTGTTCGGCGCTCACGACTTGTGGAGGACGATCCCGATGCACATGGGTCATTCTTCAACGAAGCACTCGAATCGTGGAAGGAATTGAATTTGACCAGACATTTCTCGACCTTTGCCCGAGAGATAACCCCTTATGCCAAATCGTTGCCATCGATCGTGTACCACAAAGAGAAGATTGTTGACATTTTAGAAAAACATCTCAAGGTTCCTGACAGCATGGCTTTAGATGGCTTGCTAGAGTAAGTCACAGTGTAACCTGCAACTTTGTGTCTAATAATCGACATAGTCTTGTCACGAAGTTAGCCAAAGACTTGGAAGGCGAATTTTATCCATATTTTTCACGTATATTTGATTGTATTCTACCATTGGTGTACCACCGCGACGTTCAACTTCTGGAGGTGCGTGGACACCTGCAAAATGACCTGCAAAGTTCATCAGATTTATAGAGCGTGTTCAATTCTATCGCATACCTTTTCAAGTTTTTATCAAAGCAGCTTCTACCGGATCTTGATTCTGTCTTTTCGTATGTCATAGCTCGTGAAATCACACTCACTAATCAGGCGAATGTAGAAAATTATCCAAACTACTAGGCGAGGACAACAAGACGAAACCATATATTCGCCATTTTACTGCAGAGGCTTTCGCTTTTCTTTTGCGAAAAGTCAGGGGAAAGGATTTGGAAAACATTATCAGACATATCTTGACGTCATTACGGGCAAATCCTGCTGTAGAATATGAGGAGGGATTGGCAATGCTGTTTTTCGAGTGCATTAAGGTAAATACTGTAAGAGTGTACACGGTTTGTTTAAAAGGTAAACTTCATTTAGCAAGTGGACCATCGCATCCATTCTAGAGGACAGGCGATATATAAGGTGCTTTTACATCAATCATTTGAGGAAGGTTCAGAGGATACAGGTAATATTGAATGCATAGGAATTTGAAAGAGAAAAGGTGTTCATGCGTTGTTAGCAACGAATGTGTCGTACCAGCTTCTTGAGAAGACAACTCTTCTTGTATTGCACCATGCATACAGAGAACATCTGTCCCCGATCATCGCCATGCTATTACAGGATGTAGATGCTGTATTGGAGGCACCGAAACTGGATGCAGGACGACTGCTAATCTTGATGTCTATTCTGGCGATGTGTGTAACAGTCCGCAAAGCTTCGCGTATCCAAGGTATGAGAGAGAACATAATTTACAGACGAATGAAATTAAACACACGACACTGTAGATTTTAAATCCCTAATTGAGCGACTCCAGAAAGTCTCCAGCTTGCTGTTCTCCTCAAAGAAACAAGCTTTTCCACGACCTCTTTACATTGAGACGATGAGAGCTATCACCGGCATCCTGTCCTTCGGCACCCTCGAAATCGTAATCAGTGGAGGTCGATTGATGCTGCAATCATTGACTTCCTTTAACGACCCTGTCCTTGTCTACGGGTTTTTCCTCGGTTTGGCAAAACTTGAATGGTCCAATTTTACTCAAGTCACTTTGCCCTACATTATCAAGTAAGATGTCAAATCTTTGTACAACACAATTACTAAATCTGATATAGATACACCGCCGAGAAATTTGAGAAATATCCACAGGAAACTGTTCTTTTCCTATCTGAACTCATAGCTTCAAAAGCTCTAGTGATTGCTCCTGGCATGCTCTCTTCATCTGTTTCTGCTGAAGGTTTGCTTCGTTTCCCGACCGTGAAGAAGTCCAAGTCTGTAGCCGATGGCATTCTTGATATATTGACTACAGCTTGCAACTGGAAAGAGGAACGGGATCTTCTGAACGAAACCAATATAGTAGATGTGAGTTACATATGGAGAAGGGAAAGAAGATGCTGACATTCTGTGTTAGCATGATGAGACCAGGATCTCTTCCATCGCCGTTCTCTCTGCTGCTCTCAACCTGATCTCTCACGTTCAGCTGCCTTTCGACACAGCGTGCGAAGCAATTATGTCGTTGTACCGTTCCTTGTATGATGCTCTTGCTTTGGGAAAGGAGGATAATGACGTTGTTTACGAAAAATTCGTGATCGGACATAAAAACTTCGTCTTGCAGTCATTGCTTGGTCTCACTGTCGAAGCACTAGCACGCGTGGCAGCAACACAGGGTGCAGCTGGCCTGAAGAAACTGAAAACTTTCCAAGAGGATCATATTAACGATGCGCTCACGTTCCATGGAAATAACGAAGTTGTGCTTCGCGGTACTTTCCAAGTCCTTGATAACCTCCGTTCCAGGTACGAAACTTTACTTACTTTAACGGATGTAAACTTACGGCTCCATAGCATGGAAAACAGCAGTTATTTCTCGTTGGATCGCTTGGAATCGCTGTATGACATTCTGAAAGTTAATCTACGCTCCTACCACCACAACTGTCGTCTGTACACTATGAAGATTCTAGCACTTTTCGATCAGCCACTTATGAAGAAGGACGCCCAACACAACGACGATGAACAGTGTGGCATTGTGGAAATTGCTATTGATATGGAAGAGATCGTGCCAAATATGAGAGATTTCCGTGACAAGATTTTGTACGTTCAAAAATTGCATCTTGCTGTCAGCTCCGGCAGGATACCCGATATGTACAAGGACTTCGTTCCTCTTCTCTGTCTTGGACTTCTCACAATCAATCTCCGTCCTATGTGGGATGAGGCAAAGAAGATATTGACAACCTGCGCGCAATCTGACCGAGAAAGCTACTGGAATATGTGTTTTGCCGAATTAGCGAAGTTCGATGACGAAAAGCAGCTTGTACATGATGGATTCCCTGCGGATGTAATTATTGAATCTACCACTGCACCAGAGATTGTGAGCGGACGAGCGACAAAGACCGGCAATATCTCTTTTGAATGTCCTACCTACAGCAAATATGTCCAGATTGAGAACAAAGCATGGGCAGTAATGGGTGAAGAAAAAGCAGCAAATTATGCCATGTTGTTTGCCAAGGTATGTATATCAGATGAAAAAAAAAAATGCAAGTGCTGAAAACTGCAATGTTAGTTATGTGCTCAAGAAGACATCCGCATGGACTTCTGGAATTATCACAATTTGATCCTTGCATCGCTAAAGGATAATGCCGGCGTCGCTGAGCAACGTTCCCGATACTTGATTCCTATCTTTTTCCGATTTTTGGAGCAGGAGTTCGAATCAGTTGCCATAGACGAAATGGACGAGGCAGAGCAAGAGAAGGAGAAAGATGCAGAGAAAATTGGCATTTTGCACGTCAACAGCAGAATCACCAAGACGAAAATGGCGAACTGGCTCGACTTATTCGCAGCTTTTGAGAACTCCCGCGTCTTATTCAAAAGTGACCAGCTCTATGGTGTATTCCTGCGTCTGCTCGCTAAGGGTGACAGTAAACTACAGGCTGCAGCTCTCGAATGTATTTTAACATGGAAAGATCCTAATGTGAAGCCCTACGCTGATAATCTTCGCAACTTGGCCAACGAGACGAGATTCCGAGATGAGCTTTCCGTTTTCATTCAGAACGAAGAACAGAATCTGATCGACCCAGCACACCGACAAGAGCTTATGCCAGTTGTCATGCGCATTTTGTTTGGACGTCTAGTTCAGCGAAAGAGTATTGCAGCGAGCAAGAGTAGCAAGACCATTCGTCGAAAAGCCATTCTAGCTGCTGTCTCGTGTTGCCATCCACCAGAAATTCGATTTTTCTTTGATTTAGCACTCGAATCATTCAGTAAGATTGTAGACCTTCCGGGTGAAGTCAAGAATCAGGATGGTGATGTGATTAGCTTCAGTTTTGCCGAAGCAGGAAGCGACATTTTACAAGACATTGCCTGGAGAAAGCAAGTTGGTCTGTTAACGCTGTTGGAAGATATTGTGAAGCAGATGGGAGCACATCTTATGCCATTCCTGGCACCCATTCTCAAGGTGGTGTTGTATATCATCTACTCCGCACACAGAAAAGAAGGAGCAGATATGGATGTTGATACTGCCGAAGAGTCCGATAGCAAACAGCACAGTAAAAAGTCGAAGGAAGTCAAAGCTCTGGCGTTGAAGCGAATTGTCGACTTTTTCAAGCTTAGCGGCAAGTACGATTTTGCGCCCTATATGCCTGCCATGTTTGCAACGTTTGTTTCTCCTCGCCTCGAGGCACTACCGCTGGAGTCTTCACAAAATATGACTTCGCTTCTGAGCCTCTTTGTCGTGTGGTCTGAAAGAGTGGAGTACGCACCTTTCCTTGTTGATTACGACAAACGAGTCTTGCCGCAGATTTTTACCACTCTCTCCGCTAAGAGTTTGGGAGAACAAGTTCTATCGAGCGTGCTGGATCTTGTGGAGAATATTTTGAACCATTGCACTGATGAAATGGATGTGGACGATAACAACAGCCTGAAGAACAAGCTCGTTATTCCACATGTCGATTTGCTGCTGAGCCATCTGAAGTACCGATTGACCGAGTCCAAAGACGATGTTAAGTTTGGTAGCGGCAAGCATTCCATTCGTCAGATTTCCATCGTTGATCGTGTTGCACCTTACACGTCGAACGGTGAACAAGCTATGGTTATTGTGGATCTGTTGCTGCCAAGTCTGAGCAAGTCGATGCGCATTATCCCTGAAAAGACCAAGGAGCATATCTTGTCCACATGGGCACGATTCATCCGCATTATCCCTGGTCTGGAAGCTGGGTCACACGTTTATCAGCGATACTACAGCACCGTTTCCATCATGTTTTCAACAATGCGATCGCGTGTTTCGAGAAAACTTCTTGTAGAGATCGTGAAAGCGCTAGCGGACGTCAACTCCAACCTGAAGTTAGTCAGTGGACTCCTCGAGGATCTCAACTCATATGCACAAAAACGAGTCGATGAGCGTGATTATGATCGCATGCTTGATGCGCTGAACAAGATTTCAGACGATTTATATAACAAGCTTGATCATCATCAATGGCTTCCGTTATTGTATCAGCTTGTGTTTACAATGCAAGATCCTGAAGAAATGGCTATCCGCGGCAGCGCAACACACTGCATGACTCTATTTTTGACATTCATAAAGGACCATGACGAAGACGACGAAAAACGTCAGTTAATGGAATATGTGACCCATATCATTTATCCATCGATCAAGCGCGGTTTGACAGGACACGTTGAACTTATCCGAATCGAGTTTGTTAACTTGCTCAATGCTGCGGTCAAGACATTCCCCACCTCCCCGATCTTTGAAGATATGGTTCCATTGCTTGCCACCGGCGACGAGGAGGCCAGCTTCTTCAACAATATTTACCACATGCAATTGCATCGTCGTGTCCGTGCTCTTACTCGTCTTGCCAGTCTCGCGTCGACTGAGCCTTTCAAGCCGTCAACAGTCAATGGTGTCTTGCTCCCTATCGTTACCTCTTTCTTCTACGAAAATGATCGCGTTGCCGACCACAATCTCATTCATCAGTGTATTTTGACCTTAACGGAACTCGCTCGACTCTTACCCTGGTCACACTACTACCGCTTGCTGAAGAACTACCTCTCTTTGATTACACGAAAGGAAGAGATGGAGAAGACATTCGTTCGCGTTGTCATCGGCATTCTCGACGCGTTCCATTTTGATTTGACCGATGTAGAAGTCTCAGACGAAGCTGCCAAGCAGATCATGGGTCGACAAAAGGTACATATCGAATTCATCTCTTCGCAGCAAATTGCCAGAGAAGCGAAGGAGAAGGCCGAAGCGGAGGCGGAAGCGATGGAAAAAGGCGAAGAAGATGAAGAGGAGGCTGAAGAAGAAGAAGAGCCCGAAGTCGTTGCGTCCAAGAGCCAGTCCGAGAAGATTCATGATGTCTTGATCACTAAACTTCTACCAGAGCTCAACAAGTACTTGAACAACAACAAAACCAGACAGTCCATTCTTTCCCGTGTACCTATGGCTCTTGGTATTGCCAAATTACTCCGAGCACTCCCAGAAAAGTCGATGCGTCTCAACCTGCCTGGATTGCTCATTAGTCTCTGCCAGATCATTCGCAGTAGAGCACAAGATGTCCGAGATGTTACTAGGGAAACATTGCTGAAGATCAATGCCTACTTGGGCCCATCTTATTTCTCATTTATTGTCAAGGAGCTTCGCACATCGCTCACAAAGGGCTATGAGTTGCACGTTCTCGGATTCACAGTGAATGCCCTGTTAGATGATATGATGCCACGTCTGAAGGTCGGTGATTTGGACAATTCTGTGGAGATCCTTGTGGATGTCTTGGTGAACGATATCTTTGGCCCCACTGGTCAGGAAAAAGACGTCGACGAGCTGGCTTCCAAGACCAAGGAAGCTAAAAGCCGCCGAAGCCCTCAGTCGTTCGAATCGTTGGGTACCGTCGTTCATTTCAAGAATGTCGGCCTGCTTCTGATGCCGCTCAAGGACATCATGTCCAAGACTGAAAGCTTGAAGATCTTGAAAAAGGTGGATGACATCCTGCGTCGCGTGTCGGCCGGTCTGGTACGCAATCCTGAATTTGATTCGCAAGACCTTCTCGATTTTGCACACGGCTTGATCTCAGAAAATGTCGATACATTCAAACCCCAGCAGAAGACAAAGGCAACAAAGACGCAACGTGAGAAGAATTTCGAAGTCCAAATGAAGCGCATTGTAGACGAACCTGTGGATCACTATCGCACAAATGCCCATCGATTTGTGTACTTTGGTCTCAGTTTGTTCTTTACAGCCCTCAAGCGAAACAAATTTGATCTTCAAGCCGAGGAATACCTTGAGAAGCTGGATACGTTCGTGGATGTGGTCGGAAATGCAATGTACTCGAATCATATGGCTAACGTTGCGCTTGCGGCGAAAATTATGGCGAGTTTGTGCAAGATGCCACTCCCCACAGTACCCAATGCCGTACCAGTGGTGATCAAGCGGTCCTTCGCACTCATCAAATCAACGGGCAACACCAACACGCCATTGGTTCAGTCCTGCTTCAAGTTACTCACTGTCTGCATTCGCGACACCAAGCAGTCTTCATTGACCGAACATCAATTGACCTTCCTTATCAACGCCATCCGACCAGACATGGAGGAGCCCGATCGACAAAGTACCGTGTTTTCGCTCATTCGCGCCATTGTGTCCCGAAAATTCGTTGCTCCTGAGATGTACGATTTGATGGACACGGTTGCTCAGATTATGGTAACAAATCAAACCAAGGAAATCCGTGAGC
Source organism: Saksenaea vasiformis B4078 (assembly GCA_000697055.1). Lineage (NCBI taxonomy): Eukaryota > Fungi > Mucoromycota > Mucoromycetes > Mucorales > Saksenaeaceae > Saksenaea > Saksenaea vasiformis. The sequence goes on along the minus strand of JNDT01002235.1, from coordinate 54,827 downwards.
AAGCACGATCTGTGTACTTCCTTTTCCTGATGGATTATCCACAAGGCTTTGATCGTTTGAAGAAGCAGATGGCATTTATTGTCAAAAATCTTGAATACGTGTACGAAAGCGGCAGAGAATCGATCATGGAATTGTTGCATCAGATCATCAGCAAATTTGGCGACGAGATTTTGATGGAATTCTCTGACGCTATTTTCTTAGCATTGGTTATGCGTTTGGTCAACGATGAATCAGCCAAGTGCCGTGAAATGGCTGCTGAACTTATCAAGGGTCTGTTGGATCGTTTGGAGGAGAACATCGACAAGATCTACAAAGTATTAGACACATGGATGGAGCAGACGAAGCGACAGAACTTACAACGTGCCGCATGCCAAGTCTATGGTCTTGCTGTGGAGACTTTTGGCACTGGGTTCAAGAATGCACCTAGCCTCGTTTCGCGTTTGACAAATATATTGAAGATTAGCGGTGTTGAGGCACAAGAAGAGGACGATATGGAAGTCGATGTGCAATGGGAAGTCGTCTACTACAGTCTGAACACGTTTGCCAAGGTTGCCAAGGTATTCCCCAAGCTCGTCTATGCCTCCGGGACGGTCGAACTGTGGCGCGGCTTAGAAGAAATGTTACTGCATCCACACTCATGGGTCCGATCCTCTTCCGCCAGACTCTACGGCGTATACTTTGCAAGTATTGATGCTGAAACACGTCGCGGTCCTGATGATGAGCAAAACGAATACTTGGTGCGTGCTTCACTGCGGTCGCTGGCGACCAAATTCGTCGAGCAACTCAAGAGCAAACACTTGTCAGAGGATCTAGCAACGCAGATAGTGAAGAACTTGTTTTTCATTGGCAAATGTTTCTATTATTTGAGCGATGAAGAAGACGTAGACGAAGAGGCTGAAGCCGATGATGCCAACGAAAATGATGCGACAACAAGCCGAAGATCTCTTAACTGGCTCTTCCGAAAAGTCTCATTCACAGCACGAGGAGCCGCAATCACCCAGGAATCTTCCGGAATCCGGTTACGTTCGGCCGCATTCCGATGGTTTGCTGTCATGTGTAACATGATCCCAGAAGAAGAGTTACCTCCCTACTTGGTACCCGTGATTGCTCCAGTTTACCGTACCGTTGAGGACACACAAACAACTATCGCTGGATTTGGTAATATTTGAAAGAGAAAACGGAACAAAGCTTATCTAACTGACTTCCTTCAGATGACTTGAAGCGGTTAGGTAACGAACTGCTGAGCTTGCTGCAAAAGAGAGCAGGAAACACCGCATATTTCACAGCCTACCAGAGCGTGCGCCAGAAAGTTACCAAGACAAAACAAGAAAGAAAGGCTAAGCGTGCGATAGAGGTATAATTTTGATCTCCAGCGTCTCTTCGACCCGACTGCTAACCTTTTTTTTTTTTCTTTGTTTCAATAGCGTATGACTCCTAAACGAAAGCCAGCTGATTCCAATCGTTCAGACAATAAGCTTAAACAGCGTCGTGTAGTATAATAATATAGAAGGCAATAAAATAGACTAATGACCATTTTGTTTACCGAACTTGGAATTCTATACTTCCCCATTCTATTCTAACTCGTTTAAGTTCCCTAAGGTATAAGTAGGAGCCCACGGGCAACTACTTATGCTATTGACTTTAGACCCGATCTCGCTTCTGATTATCACTGTGAGAATAACATACAGTAAATCAAAAGTCCTACAACAAAAGGGTCGAATGAAGAAGTTTTATTTCTATTTACACTAAAATATCTAACATATTTTGTGGTCTTACTGTCGAATCATTGTTTTCAGTATTCAATTGTAATGTAAACATTCACTCATGAATGAAAAATCGAAAGAGATTTCAGGCTGACAGACATGAATTACAATCCCACCGACAATGTCAAGGTTCCGCTGGTTGTGTACGGGCACCCCACGAAAACGACACCTTTATCGTACTTCTTTTTGGCTGATCAGATCAAAGGCCACGGAAGACAAAAATAAACAGAGAATAATATAAGCGGATAAGATGATGTGTTTTGTTCTTCTATGATATTTATACTATAATTTCTTTTTGTAATGCTGACCGGTGGTGAGTCATGGCGTGTGCACTTGCGTAACGTCAATCATCCATGGCTCACTCTGAAAGTATTCGTGCTACCGGCAAGTTATGTTGTGCAAAAAGGATCATCATAAGGAGTTGAGCTGCGCTGTGACTGGTCGATGTTTTCTGGATACGACACCTTGGAAAATTTGCTAAAAAAATTGCTCCGTAGAGCGTTCCTTCTCAGAGATTTAGTGTCATCCTTGTGCAGGGGCCATGCTAATCTTCTCTGTATCGTTCCAATTTTAATATGTGACAGAGGCCCGAAGGCTTGTCAATTTACCCCCCCAAATCGATTCCTATTTAAATCACGACTTTTTGGCTTGTTTGCAACTTGTGGTATTCTGACTTTGAAAATTTTCACCACTTAATTTTTGCTTTGGATCGCATCATGGCACCCGCGTCCGTCCATATAAAAGAGAGAAGATCAAAAGGATAATCCGATAAGCTATCTCTATTTCTGCTGACTATATAAACATTCATTTACTCTATCAGTCTTCCTCTTACGTGTCTTCTACAAACCGTAATGACTTCCTATAACAAACATACCTATCGCGCGAATGTAATATAAGACCGAGGGACACAAAGCTTTTATCTGGTGAATTTCTATTTCTACCATTTATTGAACAGATCTTTACGCTGATTTATATAAATTTTGCGTCCATGAGGAGCCACTTTTACGCTAAGAAAAGAGTCAAGTATGCGTTGGTTAATACATAAGTTGGCAACAAACCCATACACTACTTACATTAACGCGGCCCCTCGATGGACGCGAAATTTATATAGATAGCATAACAATTTGTTCATGTTTAGCAAATGGAATAATACCTGGATGTTATTTTACTTACCCCCGAAGGGTAATCCTACGCATTCGCAGGTGCCGCACCCTGCACCATTTCGGTGGGGGTGGGGGTGGGAGTGGATGGTTTCATGGAGCGGCCAGTTTCTTGTTTTACGACCAGCGGTCTAAATAATCGACCAAAAGACATGAGTTCCTGTGTGTATAGTCAACCCCAGCACGTACCGGGGACGTTTCATGTGGGGAACGGAGCCAGAAGAAAAAGAAAGAAGAATTCATGCGTCCCTTTAAATACTTTCGCTTTAAGGCTTCCGATTGGTGCGTTGGGGATCCTATTATAATCGATCAGCGCAATACACCTTTGATCGGAAGTAGAGGTACCTGATTCTCTGCGCAAAGATACACTGCTCTTCACCGCAGGATTGAGGCAGTGTCGACGCAAAGTAATATTTGGATGATGTAAATGTGTGCTTAAAATCCAGTTTTTACAAAAATCCTTATTGCCGTAGAATTGCCGTAAAAATAGCGTGCTAGACAAAGGTGTCATTGATGACTTGCAGCATTCATTTATATCCGAAGAGCATTATTTTAGTCTTCATGCACCAGTTCATGATGATAAATATTGCAAGCACGATTGAAGAAGACAAAATAAGCTTTATGAATGCTGAAAATTTTCATGCTGTACTAAACGGACAATTCTACTTTGAGAAATGCACGGACTATAGTAAGTTCATTCAAGACGGGATATGCAGTAATTACATTAGTAACATTTGCAAAGTAAAACGGGAAATCATTTCGCTTGACCTATGCGTGAACATCCGGACTCATTTGTTTTTTATGCTACAACGCCTGTTGGAACAGTGCTTCCTGGTAACCGCTGCTACAGTTTGCGACATGGCAACATGAGTTAAAATCTTGAAATCAGTGAAAACGTGAAACGTTCTCTACAGTTATAGCAAGGGTACTGTAAGAACTATATGAAAGCGAGAAATGGTACCAAATGTTAGTCCAGGTTTCCTTTTGAGAAGGTGAGCAAAGAACATCCTCTGAGTCCATGTGTGCTGTCACAAACGTGATATTGAGTTAGTGTTCCCAGCCGCTAGACCCCGCTCGGTGCTTCCTTTCTTTTCCTTCCTCTCCTTCTCCCCCTTTTTTCCCAGACACTTTGAACCTTCCCCTTCGGGTCCTTTGCTATCTTCTTTCTTTCCTGATATTTTTATATTTTTTTCATCTTTCCTTATATATATACGAAAAACCTACGCCTCCCTTCTTTTTTACTTTTTACTATTTCAGGTGAACTTAAGCTTGTTGTCTACCCGCCTTCTCATCATCTCTGAAGAACACAATAAAACGTGGCAATAGATATGGCAAACGCAGATTTTAATGAGACGCGTATGTATGCATTGCAATCGGGTATGGAAAATCTCGGTCTGCAACAGTCCAACGACGATTCCGACGACGATCGACCATTGTCTTTTCAAGGCGGCCCTGCCCGTTCAGCGAGACCCGAGCAATTTATAAAACCACCGTTGCAGCCACCACAAGGGCCTGTGCCTGCTGATATGCAAACAGTCCAAGGGCTGTACGAAGCTTATACGAACAAAGTATACATGGAAGGATATATCCGCATGAAAAATGAGTTGACCGTGGACGGTGTTCCTTGTGATGATCAATGGTCCCAATGGTATGCCGAACTATGTGGACCCTATTTGCTTCTATGGGACGCCCAGATCGAAGGTCCAGTGACACCTCAGTACATCAGCATTGCAGATGCCCAAACGAAATTGGAAGGCAATGTGTGGTCGCTTAACTCGGTTGGCGCTAATCGGTTCCTGGTTGAATCTCAGCAAAACGCGCAATGGGTGCGCGCGATCCGTTTGTCCTGTTTTGAAGCGTCAAGGATCCACGAGATTTACACGCGCAGATTTGTTGCTGCACGCTATGCAGAGATGTTGGCTAAACCGATGGTGAAAATGGAAGGATTTATTCAGGTGAAGTTTACTGGTAGCACTGAATGGCAGCAGTACTGGACGACAGTCTCTGACAGACGCGACGAGAAAAAACTATTTGGAAAAAAATCTGTGCCTTCCCGTGGGCAACTGATGTTCTACGAGTCAAAAAAGGCCAAACAACCGGTGATGACGATGGTCAATGTTGTACAAGCCTATACTATATATCCCGACGCACCTCATCTTGTCGAGATGGCCACAGTGATGAAAGTGGAAGGCAGCTTGCATAAAGGCGAACAGCAGGAAACGGCTAGCGCTCTCTTGATGGCTCCCAGCACGAAGGAACTCGTGCAATGGCTCGTCGGAACGTTTGATGCGTTCAAACTGTATGGCAGACCTTCCAAACTGCTCGATGATCCCGCTAATATTTCGGCGCTCAATTTTGGTGAAGGCCCGCATCTATTTCTCGATCCGTTCGAAGTACAGCATGTTAACGTCCAGGATGAATCATTGATCGACAACAAAGCGACCTTTGCCGGTGTTTTATTAAACAAGATGAACAGCCCGTTACCACAGGCACCCGGACCCGCGGTTATGGGTCATCCTGGTCCCGTTCCGCAAGCGATGCCGATGGGGCAAATGCAGCCAAGATATTCTGCGCCTAGAGGATCCATGCTCCCACCGGCACCAACAGCCCAAGCACGTGCATCTGTCATGCCGCCTGTGGACAAAAAGGGAAAAGTCATCTATGCAAGTGATGAGAGCGAAAACGACGACGACGAAGAGGAAGACGAGGACGATGATAGCGACGACGATTCCGTGTTCAATCAAAAGCGGGCTTCCAAGTCACCTACAACGCCTAATCCAACGCGTCCTCTCTCGAAATCGACCCATGACTCCGTAGAGGATGAACGCTCGGCGTCGAAATTAACACTGCCCCAGATATCGAGTGACCACGAGGATTTCGCAAAGAGTATCTTGGGCGAGGAAAGAGAAAAGGCCACCGAAACCCATAAGCCTGAAGATGGAGTGAGTCAACCTGAATCGGACCAGGATCGCAGAGCGTCTTCAACAGTACCTGAAAAACGGCGCCCACGACGAATCGCTCGTCCTCAAACGAGTGTCAGTGGATCTGACAGTGAGGAAGAAGAAGAAGAAGAGGAAGAGGAGCATGAGGGGAGCGATTCGGAGGACGACCGACCCATCAATGACGGTCGATACCCGCCGATGATGGGTGGATACCCACCACAACACCCGCCGATGGAAGGACAGATGGATCCCCGTATGATGTATGGAGATATGTACTATGCCGAAGGCGATCCACGCATGCAAGCCTATTACGGCGACTATATCATGACGGAGGACGGCCCTGTGATTCCTCAATTGGGCGATCACTTCGCGACTCAAAATAGTTTACTTGACACCTTCCGGTCGGATCATCCCTCTGCCCGGGATCAAGAAGGATGGGCACGTGCTAATGGTCAACCTCTGATTCAGTTGCCACAGAAGCAAGAAGCGCCACGAACTGGACTTGTCGGCATGATTACTCAGATCGAGCATGAGAAGAAGGATAAGGAGGCAAATCGCGGACGGCTGCTAGAGATGGAGAAAGAACGGCTCATGGAACGAGAACGAGAACGATACCTGATGGAGCAGCGTCAGCAAATGATGCAAAAGGTAAGTATTCTGTTAGCATGTGTCTCTGCTTGGCGATTAACGGCCTAGCAGCAACAGCAGCAGATGCAGCAGCAGCAATCGATGATGGCCTCCGCATCGCAACATAGTTTGGGTGCCAGCAGTAGTAATATCAGCCTTAATGTTCCATCGGCCCAGATGATGGATCCCCGTATGTCAATGATGCCAAACATGGGAATGATGCCGATGATGGATCCCCGTATGTCCATGATGCCAAACATGGGTATGATGCCTATGATGGATCCCCGCATGTCGATGATGTCTAATATGGGAATGATGCCGATGATGGATCCTCGTATGTCCATGATGCCAAACATGGGCATGATGCCTATGATGATGGATCCGCGTATGTCAATGATGCAGAATCCAGCCATGTGGAACAATGGCGGCAGACTCAGCCCGAATCCGCAAGACGACGATGAAGATGACGATGTGCCATTGGGAAGCAACAAGATGGACGGTTCACATTCTCCCACACCAACAAGGAAATCAAGGCAATAATTCTTACACAGAAAAACTATAACTATAAAGGCCTAGAATTAGCAAAAGAGAATAATGTTATTTAGTTCATAACAACATTTCCCGATGATGTTACGCAGTGTTGCAATGAAAAAGACAGGTGCACAAATCCTTAGTCATTTGATGACTTTAACGCTGTTCTCTGCCTCCTCCGTTAGCTAAGAAAGGTTAATTCGTTGCATATACGTACATTTTGCCTGCGATCTAACCCCGCATACCCACATCCGAGTGCTCTGATTATGCGTATAACTTGCGTTCGTCATCCTAAAGGAAAAATGACCTTGCACTATTCACAAAATTTCTCACACCGTAGGCAATAGATGGCTACAATAAGCCGATCTCATGAATCGAACATGTGCATTAGGATATTTATATCTGTATTCAGCTTTTTATTCACGGATTTCAGGGGAAGTTATAGATTGGCACGGGTTCAACACCTTCCACAGTGAATTTAAAGATCTGACCATAAAACCATTGTTCCAGTTCCATGGTACGCTTGATATTCTCAGCTATGCGGAAGCCTTGCAGGATAAATAGTTAATATTTTACACTGGACATTTAGGGGCTTATGCACTTACCGTGACCTTCGCCTACATACAAGACATAGGCTACTGGTACGTTTTTCTTTTTCATTTCCTCGACCATCTTCTCGGATTGTGAAGGAGGAACAACCTTGTCCTCGTCACCTTGGAAGAAAAGTGTGGGCGATTTGATCTGATCTGCCTTGTAGCAGGGAGATCTGGATAGGCGATGTCATTAGCTCAAAGTTCCATGCTTATTATTATTACCGTTCTCTGTAGATCTGCACTTCCTCAGGATATTTGCCAATCAATTGCTCTATATCCAAATTAAGACAAACTGCTAGGTCCTTCATTTTTCTCCGTCTTACCGGGATATCTGGATTCAAACTTGTGTGTCTCTTTCGCCAGCAACTCGATATCAGAAACGCCGTAAAGACAGCAAGAGGCCTTGAACACGTTACGGAATGCGATACATGCCCTTTTCACAGAGAGAGAGGTAAATAGGCATGTTTCCCTGTTGTTGTTGAAAGACTTACAGTGTGGTGAATCCACCTGCGCTTCCACCAACAATAGCCAGTTTCTCTCCATCCACTAGATTCTCCTTCGCCAAGTGCAAGGCAGCATTGCAACAATCATCCACGTCCACGATACCCCAATTCTTCTGGAGACGATTGCGGTATTCACGACCGTAGCCCGTACTTCCACCGTAGTTGACATCCGCTACAGCGAATCCACGAGTAGTCCAGTACTGGATCGAACGACTGAAAGAATTGTCGCTGTCCGCAGTCGGCCCTCCGTGGGACAAGACACGGAGTGGCGGCTTGCCTTCACCTTTGTACTCGGGATTCTTGGGCTCGTAAAAGTAGCAGTAGGCTGTCTTTCCACCCGTTGTTTCGAACGCTATCTCTTGACCGACTGAGATATAGGTAGCATCTAAACTGGGTTCCTGGGATGGTCTAAGCACTTGAGCCGGGAGGGATTGTTCGCTAAGTGATACAGCCACCAGCTCAGCCGGCTTTGTCGTGGAACTGCCATAGAATACGACCGACTCTTTGCCGTCTTTGCTGAAAGTGCGCACCTGCCCAAAGTGGCTGAAAGGAACTTTCAGATTTGTAAGTGTCTGCGACACCGTATCCAGAATAGCAATCTTATCCTTGTACGTGCATACGAGCTTGGTCTTGTCGGATTTGAAAGGCATATACCACGATGAGTTCAATCGCCACACAGGACCAGAGAATTCCTTCTCAATCGGCTTTGGCAGTAACAACTGCGGTCCACCCTCCGTATGGCGGTACAAGTTCCAAAAGCCCGTAGCATCGGAAGCAAAGTACAACGTACCATCATTACCAAATTCGGGTTGCTATCGTGCCGGAGAGAAGCCTTATTATTATTCGAGAAACTTCAATAGAAACAAACTTACCACAATGCTTTGATCCAGATTCCCGCCTGCCACTATCTCCTGAGTAAGCAATGTCAAGTGTTCCTCGAATTGAATTGTAGCCTTTGTCAGTCGTGTAAAGTCCCAGGGCATGTTGGGATGGATCCAGTCCACAAACGCCAAGGATTTGCTGTCGGCTGAAAGTCGTGGCCAAGCATAAAAGTCCTTGCCTTCGGCAATGACCTTCACGTTACCATCGCTGAGGCGGATGGCCACAAGCGTATTGATAACGTCTTCGGGCTTCTCATCCTTGAAGTGTTCCTCCTGAATACACACCAGAAATCGATGTTCGGCATCCAATGCCAAGTCGGCATAACGCAGGAGGGGATTCTCGGGCGTTAATGGCACAATCTGACGCGATTCGTCCCGTAAATCAATCTTGTACAAGCGACGGTCGCTGTCGTTGGAAAAGATCAAAAGGCCATTCTTAACGATAAAACTTCCTCCTCCATATTCATGGACACGTGTGCGACAGTTGTAATCCAAAGGAAGCAGAGCTACTGGTTCCTCTTTACTGTAGATATTCTTTGAAAATATCTGACCGCGACCGTTTTCGGCAGGAACTACCTGACACCAATACACGGTCTGCGTGGTGTCGTCGTAGCAAACGTCAGATGCAGAGACGCTGGAAGAAAGCGATTCAGCGGTAATGGGGGATGGCCATGAGCCAAAAGGTTTTGTCTGTGCCATGTGTAAAGGATCAGAGAGCGAAAAGAGAAAGGTGAATAGACCCTTGCCGTTTGTAGCGCCGCTATTTTGCCCGTGCACCGAGGCTTCGCTCTACCGAAAAATCCGTTACCTCATGCTGCAACACCAAACTCTCCCTTGGCGGATATCACCTGTGTAACCCTAGGTGGTCGCATGATTCAGACTGGAACACATCCTGAGTAACCGCAGCAAGTGTATATCTTCTAGGAATTGGTTTGGTCGTGGTACTAAAACGATGGATCTTACCATGCAACGTAGGTATATGGAGTGTTCATATCTGTGGATCTTGCCTTTTACTATCGCTTTGAATTAGTTGTACACGTGAGAACAATGATCGTGCTTTGCCCAGAGATTTTTTATTCCTGATGTCACAGACAAAGGGCCTTCGTCTCGATTATAAATATAATGTACGCTGCGGGGGTCTCAACACCTCTTATAATTATAAGTTTATAAGGCCGGCAACTCAAATAAGTTGAAGGGAGAGTTGCGATAGGCTAGGAGGCACTTTATATGTGGTTTACTATGGGGGCTCAGTGCCCCTATAAACTTGTAATTATAAACCGCGACGGTTAAAATAGTTCACTGGCCGCAGCCAACTATGTTGAGAGTACATTCTCCAGGTGTTGGGAATCCTCACTGTTATAACGAAACTTATCGGTGCTGGCAGCTTCTGCGTGCTTGGCTATATCCAGTTGACGAATTTTGCGGCTTAATTCTTGAAGAAATAAATGATATCCTTAGATGCACCGGGAAGTTCCGTCATGTAACTTGATATAGGTGCTGTTCTTATTGCACTCAGGTAATGCCTCTATTCCAGTGAATAATGGTGGCATCCATTTGTCAGGTGCTATAGCGTTCTTTATCCATCGGAAGTAGCTCACTTAGCTTCATGTTTGTCTTTGAACATTCACACTGCTTGTTCAGAAAAGAAGCTACCAGTTGTGCGTATTATGGCAAACCGAGAACGTTCATTGTTTTGAGACAATAGCTCATGGTCTCATGCGGAAAGTATAATTCTTCCAAGAGAGGAAAAGCAGCTAGGGAATCTGATAAAGTGTAACAAATAAAAACCATACGGACCGAGAATCACGAAAAGCGCCTCTGTTTTTGGCCTGGAACTGACAATCGTGCTAGGAGAGTATTTCTGAATGCTGAGGATGGAAGTTCAAGATTGAAGGGATTAGCGGCAGTCTAGGCGATGCTCGTCTCGAATTCGGGAATTCAATCCATTAGCACAGGTAATTTCATCCTTCGATGTCTGGCTGCAATTTCCCACGCACAGGAACGCTAAATTGAAAGCCGTTATCAGCGCGGCGATAACGGAGACTAGAGAAAGCAAGGTGATTTTGACTCGCCAATGGGTGCCAAAGGTCTGCCACCAATCAGGGACAGCTTCACAGAGGGAGTGTGCCAGTTTTCTCTTTTTCTTTTCTTTACGATTTGCATCGAGATGAATACAAGTCCAGATGTTGATGGGAAAGATGATTGGTTGACGCCATAGTCGTATAGCAAAATCTGATATGCTGAGATCAATGTCAGCAGCAATCCTTTCAAACATGATCTCTGTATTATCAGAGGACGTTTTAAAACATAAAAATCTCTCACGCACAAATAACAAACATTAATCCTGCTGTCATCGTCCATAAACATTTTCCTTAGAGAGTACTGGATGACCTCAATCTTTTTTTCTAAATCAGTACAAAAAACCATTTATTCTCAGCAGCTGAAAAAGATGGGCATCATCAAAGACGCGATGCAGCACATGTGACAGGTACCACTGGGAAAGATCGTGTAACCTATCAAAAAAAACCAGAATATAACGACTTATGCCCGCTGAGACGATAGTGTCATTCAAAAAAGATTAATAAAGAAAGCGAAGAAACTAAAGAGACAGTCGATCACAACGTTGGGAACATCAATGAGTCGTAATGAGGATTTGTATTGATGGACGATAAAAGGGGTGTACAGGAAACGTTATCATCTTGGCAAGAGGTGATTGGGAGGAAGTGAGATGATAGGCTTGCATTGGTCGATCCATGATGGCGTGAAAATCGGTCTAACTAAAAAAATCCCCGCTCTGATCTCAGTCTCGTCCATCCATGCAAAAAACATCATCTTCACCATCACCAGCAAAAAAACTTAAAACCTTTTTAAAGCGCATGAAAACAAACTGTCATCTGCTTGGATAGATCTAAAACCAAGTTTCTGCTTGCATTTGGAGAGGCCAGGGAAAAAAAGCAGATGATGGGATGATTTAGCGCAGGAGTTAAACATTAGACCACAATGGCGGAATTTGATTGGCCAACACAAGATCTCATCTTTTGGGCCGAAACACGAACTTTGAGATCAGATTAAGCAAAATGTCTGTAGTATAAAAAGGACGGGTGGTGTGAGCATTTCTGCTTCATTATTTTCTACTTTATTATTCTATTATTTTTCTCCCATGGTTGTTGCTACAAATCTCGGATTCCCATACGTCGGTGCAAAGCGTGAATTGAAGAAGTTGGTTGAGTCTTACTGGTCTGGTAAGATCTCTGGCGACGAGCTTCGTGCTGGTTATGTCAAGATCCAGGAGAGCCATTGGCAGTTGCAGAAGGAGAAGGGTTTGGAGCATATTCCTTCCGGTGAATTTACTCTCTATGACCGAGTGCTTGATACCGCCCAGCAATTCGGTGCCATTCCTCAGCGTTATCAACACATCACCAATCCTTTGGACCAATTCTTTGCTATGGGCCGTGGTCTTCAGAGACCCGCCACTGCCGATTCGGAGAAGATTGACGTGCCTGCGATGGAAATGAAGAAGTGGTTTGACACCAACTACCATTTCATCGTCCCTGAGTTCGAGGCCAACCAAACCTTCAAGCTCCAGAACCCCCGTGCCGTTGAACAGTTCAAGGCTGCCAAGGCCATTGGTATCCATACTCGCCCTGTCTTGGTCGGTCCTGTCTCCTTCTTGCATCTCGGCAAGCCTGCCAAAGGAGAAGCCGCTTTCGATACTCTCTCCTTGTTGCCCAAGGTCTTGCCTCTCTACGTTGAATTGCTGAAGGAGCTCGAGGCTGCCGGTGCCGACTGGGTCCAGATTGATGAACCTGTTCTGATTTTGGATTTGGATGCCAACACCAAGCTGGCTTTGGAGAAGGCATACAAGACCATCAAGTCCCAAACCTCGCTCAAGCTTTTGGTTGCTGCCTACTTCGGTCGTGTCGAGAGCAATGTCTATGCTGTCAAGGACAATGTCGATGCTATCCATCTTGATCTTGTGCGTGCACCTGAGGAGCTCGACACCGTTCTTCCTTTGTTGAAGGAGAACCAGATCCTCTCTCTTGGTTTGGTTGACGGCCGCAACATCTGGATCAACAACCTCAACGCTTCCATTGCCTTGGCTGAGAAGGCTGTCAAGGCCCTTGGTAAGGACCGCGTCTTCATTGGTCCCTCTTGTTCGCTTGCCCATGCTCCTTTCTCTACCTCGTTCGAAAAGAAGATTGCCGAGAAGAATCCCGAACTCTACAGCTGGCTCTCTTTCTCCGTTGAGAAGTGTGTCGAAATCGTTACCATTGCCAAGGCTTTGAACGAAGGTCCTGATGCTGTCAAGGAGGCTTTGGCTGCCAATGCTGCTGCCATTGAGAGCCGTCGCACCTCTCCTCAGACCACCAACCCTGCTGTCCGTGACCGTGTGGCCAAGATCGCTCCTGAGGCCTGGAAGCGTGCTTCGCCTTTCCCCGTCCGTCGTGATGCCCAGGTGAAGAAGCTCAAGTTGCCACTTTTCCCTACCACCACCATTGGTTCCTTCCCTCAGACCAAGGAAATCCGTGTTGCCCGTCAGAAGTATAACAAGGGTGAGTTGTCTGAGGAGGATTACGATGCTTTCATCAAGACCGAGACCAAGAAGGTGGTTGAGTTCCAGGAGAAGGTGGGATTGGATGTCTTGGTCCACGGTGAAGCCGAACGTAACGATATGGTTGAGCATTTTGGTCATCTCTTGCACGGTTACGATTTTACTGAGAACGGTTGGGTTGTCTCCTATGGTTCGCGTTGCGTCAAGCCTCCTGTGATCTTTGGTGATGTGAGCCGCCGCAGACCCATGACCATCAAGGAAATCGTCTACGCCCAGTCCTTGACTACCAAGCCCATGAAGGGTATGTTGACCGGTCCCGTTACCATGATGAAGTGGTCCTTTGTTCGTGACGATATCCCTGCCAACCAGCTCTGTGCTCAGGTCGCCTTGGCTCTCCGTGATGAAGTTGTCGATCTTGAGGCTGCCGGTATTCCTTGTATCCAGGTTGACGAACCCGCTATCCGTGAAGGTCTTCCCATCCGTCGCGCTGACTGGAATGCCTACTTGGAATGGTCTGTTGCCAGCTTCCGTCTTTCTACCTCTGGTGTAAGTGACGAGACTCAAATCCACACCCACATGTGCTACTCCGACTTCAACGATATCTTTGACGCTATCGCTGACTTGGATGGTAAGCTATTTTAAAAGGAAGAAAAGAAATTCATAGTTACTAACTCTTTATTCTTAGCTGATGTGATTACCATTGAGAACTCCAAGTCTGATGAGAAGCTTCTCCGTATCTTCGAAACCAAGCAATACACCAACGAAATTGGTCCTGGTCTTTACGATATTCACTCTCCTCGTGTTCCTTCCGTTGAAGAAATGAAGGTCCGTTTCGCTGACATGCTCAAGTACTTGCCCGAACATCTTCTCTGGGCTAACCCTGACTGTGGTTTGAAGTCCCGCGCTTGGTATGTTATAAAACCTCTTGTATGAGCAACATTTCACTTACAATCTTTATTTCTTTTTAGGCCCGAGACAGAAGCTGCTTTGATCAACCTTGTTGAAGTTGCCAAGTATTACCGTGCCCAGAAGGCCCAAGCTTAATCTGAATTCTCCTTTTTCAAACCAATCCTTCTTTTCAACAAAAAGTGATATCCTCTGTTTATTTTCTGCACAACAAGAATCCGTTCGAGTTCAACATCTCTGTACATAAATCATTGCATAGCAAACTACAAAATAAAAAGAAACCAACCATTGATTTTTCTAATATTTACATTGCTTTGTTTATAGTTGAATAAGTCTTTAATAACGAATGAATATGACAAGAATGAGCTTTTGCATAAGAATGGTGATTTTTTAGTAGAGAAGGTAAAGTAAATACTGATAACAGCGGAGGCCCAAACTACTAAAAATGCTGGGGGCGCAACCCCAGCCCAGTGGGAAAAATGGACAAATAAAAAAAGAGACAAGCCTTGTGAGAGCGTATGCGTTGGTTACATGCATGATATGCAATCGCTTATGTATCTATTCACCTGTACAGTCAGCAACAAAGCGGTGTAGAAAAAAAGAGGCGTAGAGTTTATTTTAGCCGATCGGATTCATCATAATCCCAGCTCTCTTTTTTCCCTTTTGTTTTTGTCTTCTCCCCATCCATGTATCCTATAACTTATTCTGTTCTTTCGGTTACACCCAGTTTATTGTTTATGCTTATCGCATTACCGGTGAAACGACAACGAACATGGCATGAATTTCTTATGGGTTTATTATTCATCACCAATCTATCAATACCATTACTCAATGCAGGACAGTTCTCTTACACCACTAGTATGGGAACCTCTGTATGGTGTTGGGCCAATGGAATGAAAATGGCTGTATGGTTGGCTATGTCTATGCAGGAACGGCGCAAGCGACCCTACTGTTGGACTCTATTTTATTGGCGATCTCGGCCCGATACCTTCCATCCAACAAAACATTGGCAGACTATTCCCGTGAAACCGTATCTTTACGCTTATCTGAAACGTCAATTTATCTTTGATCTTCTATACCGACTGTTCCAATGGATCGACACACATCGCAGTGTCCATGTATTCGAAAGAGGATTGGTCAAAGTACTAGGTGATATGTACAAGCCACGAATACATCATGATATGGCCATTGAAGGTGGCGCTGTACTAGCAAGTTTTGTTCTATGTACAGTGTTCTCTATTTATCTTCAATTACAACTCCAGCTCACTTACGACACAACTCTTCTTGCCTATGCATTGGTGTACCAAGCATTACCATCGCTCAAGTACAAATGGGTATGGACAGTCAAGCATTACATTGAGGATGTGTTGACCATGCCTCCATTATTCGATTCGCCATGGCATGCAACAAGTCTCCGAGATTTCTGGTCTAACCGATGGCACAAGTTCTACAACGACTGCTTTTATCGGCTCGGTTATCGGCCCATTCGTAAATTGTGCAAGAATCGATGGACACCGGCCCTGTTCGTGTTTCTCCTCTCTGGCGTGATGCATGAGTATTTCATCTACTGTACCACTGGTAACTGGAGCGCAAGTGGTTTCCAGTTACTCTTCTTTATGGTTCAATGCGTCGGCATCACACTAGGCGATGCGATTTCCAGTCCTGTCTTGGGTGCCATCTGGGCGATCAGCTTCATGATCCTGACCTCTCATCTATTCGTGGTACCTTATTTGCTTACAGGATATACGTACATGAGTCAATTCAGGTTAATTTCCTGGATATTCTACACTATGCAAAAGGGGTATGACGTGCTGAACGGATGATATCATGTTAAGCCCTTTTCATGTACTTCGGACCGAGAAATCGACAGGTGGAGTGCGAAACACAAGAATAGAATATTAAATAAAAAAAACAGCGAGATCGTTGACCCAGTTACTTCTCTTTCTTTAAAGAAACAAAAAAAGGACCGAACACACACACATCCTCTTTTTCCACCCCTTTAATTCCCTTTTGTTCTTTGTTTATTCCCACACTTTGATGGATTCACGGACCCTTGAATCATTACCACAGCAACAACCACCATCGCCTCCGCCACCACCACCACATCATCATCATCAAGATGTTCCTCAGGATGAGACATCTTATCGATCCCCTACGCCTCAGCACTCGACCGATCCACTTGCATCAGAAAAAAACTCAGGTTCTTATCCTTCCATTTCTCTTGGCAAAACAGAATAGAAGGTTTCACAACAGCTCACGCTTTTTCCCGATATGGTAGATCTTGAAGGCAAACAGAAGAAGCCACGTCGCATGGCAAAACGTAACCCATGTCTACGTTGTCTATGTTGTGCTTGCTGTTTACCTGCCTGGGCAGCTGGCATCATTTGGTTCATTATTATCTCCATCCTCATTATCATCATCGTTCTCGGCGCTATCTTTTCCAAATTCACCATGCCCACGATGAATATGGCAGGGGTCGCACCTAGCCCGAATAATGCATCACAGATCTCTTTTGCCGGTGGTAGTCTCAGCATCAACTTTGGATTAATTATCAACGTTAGCAACCCAAATATGCTTGAAATCAAATTATCAGATATCAACGCCATCGTAGGACTTATCAACGTCTTTAAACAAAAAAGACTAAAATTTTATTTATTTATTTTAGGCCTATCTACCGAGTCCAGACGGATCACCTCGTGTAGCCATAGGAAGTGGATTCTTGGCATCCCAGACCCTTCCGAAGTATAGTAGCTTTAATTTCACTTTCCCTTTCGCCATCCGATATACACCCGACAATGATCGAGATCAAGTGGTCCTGAGTACCATTGCTGACAAATGTGGTTTGACGGGTGAACCAAAACAAGATATTACAATCGAATATACAATCAATCTGGCAGCCACTGTTCTATTCATTACTGTTCATCCTACCATCTCATCTACAAGTACCTTTGCATGTCCGCTCGATGTAAGTTTTTCCTTTTTCTCATCCAATGGCGACATCTGATGTTATCTTTGCCAAATAGGGTGATGTATCATTACCAGGTTTTGCAGCTGGTACCTTGCAGAGTATTGGAGCAAGCTAACCTCTAAAAAGAGAAAAACATGAGAGACAGAGAAAGAGAAAGCATGTACATTTTTTTTTGCATCACCATTCCCCTTGTCGTTTTGCAGATCCATTAGATTCACAGAGCTCCACCTGTTCATACATAAAAAAATGAAAACCATCACCGAGAGAAGCGCCGTAACTAATGCGTTCTTTGACAGCCAATCATTTGGTACACTTGTTAAACATGAGTCACTTTGAACAAATCGAAGCACCGAAATGAAAAAAAATGATAGGTAAAAAAAAAAAAAGAAGTCCATTCTTCTCCCCTTTCTCTTTGTAAGGAAACCGTCTTTTTTCAACGATGAAGTATCGATCGACACGTGGTCAGGCAAAGAATTATTCATTTGAGGAAGCCGTTATGGCTGGTCTCTCTCCCGATGGTGGGCTGTTCATTCCCCACAGCATTCCTTCTTTGCCTGCCAACTGGCGTAAGGAATGGGCAAACTACTCGTTCCAAGATCTGTCCGTGGCCATTCTCTCCCTTTTTATTGATGCCTCCGAGATTCCTCGGGATGATTTACGCGCATTGGTCGAAAAATCCTATAGCACCTTCCGTCACGCCGATGTGACCCCGTTGACCAAGGTGAAAGACGGTTTCTATGTCATGGAACTATTCCATGGTCCCACCTTTGCCTTCAAGGACGTTGCATTGCAGTTTGTTGGTAACTTATTCGAATACTTTTTGGAACGTCGGAATCGTGCCGAAACAACAGACAAGGTCCACCGTTTGACTGTTGTTGGCGCCACCTCAGGTGACACCGGCAGGTAAAAAGAGAGAGACAGAGAAAGAGGCTGAAGTGGGTGTACAAAAAATCTTTATACTGATGATGAAACGAACAGTGCTGCTATCTATGGTTTGCGTAACAAGAAGAACGTTTCAGTCTTTATTCTTCATCCACGCGGTCGTGTCAGCCCAATTCAAGAAGCTCAAATGACTACTGTTTTGGATAAGAATGTACACAACTTGGCTGTTGAAGGCACCTTTGATGACTGTCAAGATATCGTCAAGAACTTATTCGGCAACACTGAGTTCAATGGCCGTCACCATTTGGGTGCTGTCAACTCTATCAACTGGGCACGCATTTTGGCCCAGACTGTTTACTACTTCCAGGCCTACTTTACCCTTTTGCGATCGCTCAACATCGATCCTGCCTCGCAAGAGGCCGAAAAGTTGCAGTTCAATTTCTCTGTTCCCACTGGTAACTTTGGTGACATCCTGGCCGGTTTCTATGCGCATAAGATGGGACTGCCCACCCATAAACTGATTGTTGCTACCAACGAAAACGATATTCTCTACCGATTCTTTGAGACACATGCTTACGAAAAGCAACAGACAGCAGAGGGTGCCGTCAAAGCTACACTCTCCCCCGCTATGGATATCCTTGTTTCTTCCAATTTCGAGCGTCTGTTATGGTACCTCGCCCGCGATGAACAAAGGGATGAAGACTGTGCAGGAGAGACTGTTGCTCTGTGGATGCAGGAACTCAAAGAAAAAGGAAGTTTCCGGGTGAGTGATCAAGTGGTGCTAAACGCCCGTCAAATCTTCGATTCTGCTATGGTATCCGATGAACAGGTAAAAGAAATAAAAAAAACCCGTGTGCTTTTACTCGCACGCTCATGACCTAACTTTTCAGACGTTGGAAACGATTCGAACCTTCTATCAACCTTCCACCGATCAAAAGTCCTATGTCCTTGATCCACATACGTCAGTCGGCGTCACAGCTGCTGAACGCATTTCTAAACGCGATCAGCTGCACGCTTATCCTGCCGGCCGGACTATCATGATCTCTCTCGCCACAGCCCATCCTGCCAAATTCTCCGAGGCAGTCGAAACGGCACTTAAAAACTCTGAAGGTTTCGATTTCCAAAAGGACGTCTTGCCATCCGAATTTATTGGTCTGCTAGACAAGGAGAGATCGGTTGTGAATGTCGAACGAGCTGATCCCAAACTCGTCATGGACGTCATTGAAAAAGAACTTCGGGCTGAAGGCATTTCATTTTAAGATAAACAAAAAAAAAAGAACAAGTCTTTTTTTCCTTAGACTCATTTTCTTGTCGTTATCATTTCTTTTTACTAAACTCATTAAACTCAACTTGTAACATGAGCAACATCTTCTTTCATTTTTCGCCTCGGAAAGTTGATCACAAGACAGAAAACTAACAGAAATTGATCGATCCGGGAACTCTACGTAATCGGAGTGGTCGGTTTAGTTAAACTTACTGACAACAACTACTCTAATTCTGGTCTCGTGGCATGAGCCAATGATGAAATCTTGGCGAATATTTCTAGATTAAGTAGTCGGCATTTTATGCTAATTGTTTCCCGAAAAACCAAGCAAGTGATCATGTTACTGAGCACTTTCCTGCCCTAGGGAACAGGAAACGCCTTCCTTTATTGTATGTTATCTACATGTGTATATCTTCCTACAAAAAACAAAAAATAATAAAAATGAAAGTAAAGTGCTGTTTAAACTGTTCTGGATCGATTATAAATCATCACTGGGGGTCCGTTTATTGGGCTAGAAGATTGAGTCCGCCGTCGAAGTATCTCGTCTTCCTCTTCCTGCTGTTCTAGTTGTTCTGAGGGTAGTAGTACTGCACGATCGATCGCCGCTGGCAAACCTGTGATGAAAAAGGTGGTGTTAGAAGACCGTTCCAAAACGTTCTACGGCAACTTTCCTCGATGTCTTCCGCGATACATTAATATAATCAATATGAGCTTGCTAAGTGTGCGATACTGTGCAGCTTGCGATGTAGATGTTCCAGGATAACCTGTAGATGCACCTGCATTGGCAAAGGCTGAGACACACTCAAACACTATAGTAGCCATGGTGATGGGGGAGGGTGACATAATAGCCTCGGCCTCGATAATACTAATCAGAAAAACGCCAGCGATCACCCAACAAATATCACTCGTGAGTTGACGTTGGATTTGAGTGATCACGAAAAAATCGGGTCCGCGTAGGAATCGTTTGGACATCGTCACGACACTGCTGACGGTCGGATGACGGCGTAATCTAAGAAACGGGGCGGGACCTCTGAGTTCTTTTTCACTGAAACGAACGGGCTCCTCTTCGTCTTGCCCACGGTAGATACCAAGGGAACGTTCCTTTCGCACGATCTTCGATTAACCACTTATGTGTGTGTTCCTTCGCTATACAACAGCAAAGAGAAAGGACCTTTCAGCTTTACCTGATAAACGTTGCTGTTACGCATAGAGATAGCAACGGGGTAAACACTAATATACATGGCTACAATATAGACCAACTGTGATCCGGGATTGATAGTGGATAGATCAACGACATTAAAACCAGCTAAATAATAATAAAGCGTTTCAGAAAAAAAAACTGTCTCTTCATCCGATCGTTTTATCAAGTTTACTTACCATTTCGCATAGCTACTGACTGGAAAATGCCATCCAAAATGCGAGAGGGCCAGGGTAAAGCTTTCAGGACCGGTAACCAATAGTTCAGTGCTAGAAAAGCAACGACTTCGACCAGGGTAATAAGGATTAGAATAATAAGGAGCCACCAAGTTACAGTGGACGGAAAGAGGGTGGTAAAACACCGGCGAGGGTGATCGAGAAGGTAGCGGAAAGTTTCGCGACGCATGGCTCTTGACTTGGGCGTCAATTTGTACATGCACCAGATGATGAAACGCAACACAATAGCAAAGGCGGTATTGCCAAACAAGATAAGAAGGGTGGCTACAATGATTGGAAAGGGTACATTCTGAAAAGGTGTCATGCTTGCATCAAGGAGACTCAAACCAAAGTTGTTCATGGCCGAAATGCTGAGGAAGAACGAGAAAAGCCATGGGTCGGCCGGTCCATTGGTGTTGGAGGTCGCAAGCACATTTTGACAGTAGGGCGAGACGGCGACGTAAATACGATAAAGAAAACCGCAACCGACAATGAGACCAAGATAGTAAGAAGCTACAATACGTGCAAGCATATCAAGTGCTCTGTATTCAGCTCCTCCTAATCGGTAACGCTGTTCCTTTGTCAACTGGCTTCTCTCAATCGGTTGGCGCATAAAGTACTCGTAATCTTCGTCGTCCTCAACGGTAGACGTTCTTTCTTCCATCCGAGCATCGCGTTCACCAGTAGCATGGGCAATGTTCTGCAACAATTCGTCAATGCGTCGCGATCGCTCCAGCCGTTGTCGGGCCATTTCTCTTTGACGTGCAATGTTGTCCGCAAATGTGATGCCTTGATTGCCAGATGCATTGCCATCAACGACGGCCATCCCATGGTAAGGTTCTTTGTATTCGATAGCACTTGGTGTAGTAGGACTTGACAGCAATTTTTCAGGGTCTAGGAGGTCGTCCGTTGGTCGTTGTTGTTGGTATTTCTCATCTTCTTCTTGCATTGACAGGTGATATTCCCGAAATTGAACAATCAAATCACGGATATCATTGGTGAGATTGGCCTGTGTGTCAACGGATCGACGTCGGCCATGCAACTCTCTATCATTCCTTGCGACTGGAGCCGACTGGACAGATGCGAGTGAAAACCGACGGCGGAATCGTTCAGCGGTGCCACGCGTCTCGGCTTTCTCTCCCGTTTCAATATCGATTTTCCGCCGCCGTCGTTCTTCTTCTTGTTGTTGCATCACCTTGTTGAAGAGTAGAATGTCTTCAAACCGTTTCGAGAAGTAGTACTTTCGGACCATGACGACACAAAAGGATATAAGGATATGTGAGCAGAAAAAAGAGCTCAATATCAACACAACAAAATGCCAGTGAGCTAGTTCAGACATGGTGATCGTGAAGAGACCGGTATTGGTAACGGTAGTCGTCGTGATAAACAGCACATCGATGTATGCAAATTTGGTTCCAGGTTGACAATAGAATAAACCCGAGCTAATGAAGATCATCAAAGCAATATAACAATAGTGCAATTCGAGAAAATGGATTTTGGTATCCCAGAAATCACGCAGACGTCTCCACAAAATCTTTCGCAACCGCGCCATGATAAGTGAAACCGATGAAAAAAAAATGATAGAAGAAAGAAGAAAGATTAAAGAACGAAAAAATGAAAATTGTCAAATAAATAAATCGCAGGACTCACACGACAGGGACCAATCATGTCCCAATAACGGCAAATAGACGTAAAAGGATCAAAAGCATGGTAATATAAACGTGGATTTCATCACCTCCTAAAATGATAGAAACTAGCGCGCGCTAATATTTGATTTACATAGTCACCCCCTGGGAAACAAGGGAGGCATTCGTTGTTTTATGTACAGTTGATTGGGGTATTAAGCTAAAGCAAGAAAAGGAAAAAAAAAAAAAAAAAAACTAGTTTAGAGAGTACTGGATCGGTTATAAAACATCACGGGAGGTCTGTTTGTTTGTGTGACGGACGTATTACGTTTACGAAGTAGGTCATCTTCCGCTTCTCGTTGTTCTAGTTGTTCTGAGGGTAGCAATACAGCACGATCGATAGCCGCCGGCAAACCTATGATAAAAGAATGACAAATGAAGCAGCTGTTTCTTCTTCTCCTTTGTTTTGCTACTGTGTCTTACCTCTATGTCTTCCACGATACATTAATGCAATTAGAACGAGTTTGCTTAGGGTGCGATAGGCGCCAGCTTGCGATGTAGACGTGCCAGGGAAGCCGGTAGAAGCACCTACGTTCGCAAAAGCTGAGACACATTCGTAAATGACGGTGGCCATTGTGATTGGCGATGGTGACATGATCGCCTCCGCCTCAATAATGCAAATTAGAAAAACGCCAACAATCACCCAGCAAATATCACTCGTGAGTTGGCGCTGGATTTGGGTGATTACGAAGAAATCGGGGCCGCGCAGCATACGCCTTGATGTCGTCATGACACTACTGATGGTCGGATGACGGCGCAACTTAATGAATGGGGCAGGGCCATTGAGTTCTTGTTCACTAAAACGTACAGGCTCTTCATCTTGACCTCGAAAAATACCAAGGGACCGTTCCTGCATAAAACAAAGTTAATAAATCTTGCATCAGGTTTTTTTTTTCCTTCCAAATTTTACCTGGTAAACGTTACTATTTCGCATAGAAATAGCAACGGGATAAACACTGATGTACATCGCTACAATGTAAACAAGCTGTGTTCCCGGGTTGATATCAGAAAGACCAACAACACTAAAACCGGCTAAAGAAAGAAAAATAGTTGTATGTGTCAAAGCATTGACTCTTTTTTCCCGGTCTTTTTTGTATCTGGCCTGACCGCCTGGCGAGATTGCTTACCATTCCGCGTAGCCACGGACTGGAAAATGCCATCCAATACACGAGAGGGCCAAGGTAAAGAGCTGAGAACAGGTAACCAGTAGTTCAGTGACAAAAAGGCAATGACTTCGACCAAAGTGATAAGGATAAGAACAATGAGAAGCCACCAGGTTTTGGTGGCAGGAAAAAGAGTGGTAAAACATCGACGAGGGTGATCTAGAAGGTAACGGAACGTTTCGCGACGCATGACTCTTGATTTCGGCGTCAATTTGTACAGCAACCAGATAATGAAGCGCAACATGATTGCAAAAGCCGTGTTGCCGAACAAGATAAGCATAATCGCAATAATAAGAGGAAACGGGGTATTCTGGAACGGGGTCATACTTGCGTCGAGCACGCTCATGCCAAGATTATTCATAGCCGAGACACTGAGAAAGAACGAAAATAGCCAGGGGTTGGTGGGTGCATTAGGATTCGATGTTGCAAGCACTTCTTGACAAAAAGGCGAGACCGCGACGTAGATGCGATAGATAAACCCACAGCCGACGATAAGACCGACATAGTAAGAGGCTACAATTCGTGCAAGCATGTCAAGCGCTCGATATTCGGCACCGCCTATCCGATAACGTTGCTCTTTTGTTAACTGACTTTTCTCAACTGGCTGTCGCATAATGTATTCATAGTCCTCATCCTCCTCCAGATCGGGGAATCCTTGTTGGGTCCGATCATCCCCATCACCGGCATCATTAGCGATTTTTTGCAACAATTCCTCAAATCGTCGCGATCGTTCCAATCGTTGCCGGGCCATTTCTCTTTGACGTTCAATGTTGTCTGCAAATGCAATGCCTTGACCAACGGCCGTGTTGCCGTCGGTTGTGCCACTTGACGATGTGGCGGTTGTCACACGGCGGAGATCGTTGCCATCGTAACCAGTGGGTCTTTCGACATCGCACGGATGACCGGGGCTCGACAGCTGTTTTTCAAGTTCTAAAGGAGCACCAGCGGGTTGCTGTTGCTGTTTCTCTTCTTTGTCTTGCATTGATTGTTGGTATTCCCGAAACTGGGTAATGAGGCTATAAATATCGTTCGTACGCGTTGCGTGGGTGTCAAAGGACTGACGGCGGCTACGCACTTTTCTATTATTGCTTGCAACCGGAGTTGACTGAATGGATAGAAGGGAAAGTCGACGGCGGATCGGCTGAGCCGTCAGGACAGTATCGGCTTTCTCCCCCGTTTCAATATCTACTTTCTTCCGTCGTCTGTGTTCTTCACGTAGTTGCATTGCCTTGTTAAATAATAGGATATCTTCAAAGCGTTTGGAAAAGTAATATCTTCGGACCATGACGATAAAGAAGGAAATGATGATATGCGAACAAAGAAAAGAGTTGAGCATCAACAACGACAGCTGCCAGTTACTCAGATCAGACATGGTAATCGTATTGAGACCCGTATTAGTAACACCGGTTGTAGCCATAAAGAGAACATCGATATATGCAAAATTGGTTCCGGGCTCGCAGTAATACAGAGCAGAGGTAATAAGAATCATAAAAGCAATGTAGGAATAGTGCAATTCAAGGAAATGGACCCTTGTATCCCAAAAATGGCACACATACTCCCACAATGCCTTATGCAGACGTACCATCGGAAGTGAAAATAAAAAGAAAAACTGACAGAAGAAAGAAGAAATAAGAGAAGTATTGAAAAAAAAAAAGCGAACGATGACTGCTTCCCAACTTCTGTGGCGGACTTTCAATTTCAGGACAAATCGAACTCTGCGTTGACTCGGATGATTGAGGCATTTTTTTTGAAAGTGATGAAAATGGGCAAACGGCAACTGGTGGTCAGAAATTACCTTTTTTGCAGCTGGGTTTGTATATTTCCCTCGGCCCATTTACAGTTTAGTGTGAAGCTTTATTCCATTGACCCGTGTTGTATATTGTGTTGGTAAAGACTCGCGTGGAAAACCTTTTTTAAGCCTAAGACATGTTTATCATTCTCGCCGAATTACGATTACAGAAACACGAGGAGAAGTCAAGAAAAAAGTAATGACCCGAAATAGAAACATCTGGACACAAATCAGTAACCTGTCCGTTTTGAACAAGGTCTCTAAGGAAAAATTTTTTTCTTCTTTTTGCCATGACAACTTGTCCTTTTTCCTTTCTCCCAAAATGGTATATAACCCTTTGTGTTTGAGGCTTATGACATCCCTATTACTTTTTTCTTCTTCACGAAAACATTTCTGCTTTCTGTCATCCCTTAATCTGTTCTACCCGACGCAACACGAATATCGGATGTGTAACTGTATAGTTTGAGTAGCCGTCTAACATGATGTAGTCGATGTTAAATCATGCATCCGTTAACTAAAGAAGAAAAGTAAAACAAAACAAAATGAAAACGTTCATATAAGTGTGTTGTGACACATAACGTGTCAGCTGAAGGCTAATAAGTTTTTTCTTTTTTCTCTCTCTAGATGTTTCTTTGTTCTGGCTCAATTTCAGGCAAACTAGAACAAATGCAATACCATTGGAAAAAACGGGTTAATGCACAACGATGCACGACACGTCCGCGTTGGAAACTGGCCCACTTAAAGTTAGCTTTATTACAGGGTATAGTCCTTCTTCTATTGTTTGTATGTACACCGTTCTCGTATAACGTTATTTACGCCATCTTCTATATCGAAACCAAGACTCTCCATTTTTTTGCGGATCTGTTCCATTTTCTCCATCTTCCCTGCTTTTGCATAGCATAGTAGTAAGGATTCATAACTTTTGCCAGTGGCTAAATTAGCTTGTTCAAGCTGGTGAAACCATTTTTCACTAGCGTCCACATTGCCTTCTAGTGAGTAAGATCTTAGCACGGCTTGTGTGGGGCTAATCATCGCTTCGATTTTGATCCTTGTGATACTGTCCATAAGATGAGATTCCGCGCCATTTAAGTCTCCTTGCTGTAGTTTAGCTTGAATAATGATGCTATGCGTTCTCGGATTTGGCTGTGCAAGAGGATGCGCTAGGACTGAATCAACCCTGTCCCACAGATTTGCAGTGGCGTAACATTCAACCATACTGTTCAGACCACGCATGGTGAATCCGGCTTTGCTTCCCCATACTTCTTCTGCTTTCTTAATGTCGCCAAGTTTAGAATAGGCTTCAATCAGAGCATCTCTTGCGTGGTCCAATGAAACCTCGGAGATGTCGCCAGTCTCGAGAACTAATGCGTACTGCGTTTCTGCATTCTGGATATCGCCTACCCGGCAGTACTCCCGCAGAAGAATAGCATGCCACACGCCTCGTATTCGTATCCTCGGCTCCTCCGTTTGCACTTCTCGGATCATTTCCAACATTTGCTTGGCCGTTTCCAAATCCTGCCGCTCTCTGCAAGCTCGGATAATCGAGAAAATAACACTTGTGCTGGGTTGATGACCATGTGATAACAAATCGTAAAACAGAGACATTGCCGAGATCAGATGACGCTGTTTAGAAAACGCAATAATCGTCTTATGTATCTCCCCCAAGATCGGTCGGTCCAACTCGTGTCCGTAATGTCGTAAATCCCAGTACGTCTGCTCTGCTTCGAATAGAGCACTATGTTTAAGATAATAGGCGAGAAGCGATGCGACAGCCGTTGAATCGATGAAATGGTCGTCTTGACTCGTTTTAATTATGGCCTGCCATAACTGTCGGAGCATTTCAAATCGCATCCCATCATCATCCGCTAGAGCCACTGCATCCGATGCATAGGCTTTCGCAAAACATTCGTATACTTTTTGGTCCGCCTGTACACCATCCCGCAACATGGACCGAAAAACGCGAATCGCTGCATCGACGTTGGCCTGGGCAATTCTGGTATTTGTCGATCGGTACTGACAAAGATGTCCGCGGATCATTGTATAGTATGTCTCAACCTTAGGTCCATCGTTTGTTGCATGTCGCATACGGAAATGTTCAAACAGTTGCTCTGCTGCATCCATGCATCCGCTGTATGTGCATCCTACAATCGCTTCATTCCACGTTTCAGGATCGAAATGGACGCCCGCTTTGTACGCTGTCATAAACATAGGGTGGATGGCTCGATGGCCAACACTAGCCATCATCTTGAAAAGCTTTTTTAGCTTGTGTCCTGTCCGTCGATATTTCCTCTCTGCCTCAAACGCCATCCACTTGTCGAACCATGACTGCATGTTCCGCATTGCTTGCGGTGTTCCTGTATCATGCAACGCCTGTCCCATCATTAACTGCATGTAGGTCACGCCCGTCGGTTGGACCCCCCGTGCCACCATCTCCTTCAACAAACTATGGATCGCGCGCTGCCGCTGCACACTGCCGAAATTTTTCGCGTATGCCTTGACTAGGCTATTGTACATATGCACGCTCGGCGTTTTTCCGGATTTATAGAAATTATCTACAACCTGATGAGCCTGACCGATCCGATTTGCCTTGCAATGTTCCCATACGATCTGCTCCACCATGTCAATTGTCTGTTTTGACGTGTCAGCAGGTGTTGGATGAAGTTGCGAAAGCGCTGCGCTGTGCAATGGTGCCTTTCTCGGCTGCTTTTTCACATGAGCGAAAGTGTTCCTGTCATGACAAAGTGGCCCTGACATGGCGCGGCATGGTGCCGATGTCTTGGTCGATACCGCGAGTAGATTGATATGTTGCCAGAACGTGCTTCGTTTCCACACTGAGCGGCATAAATTATTTCCTCCAGTAATAGACATGAAATGGCAGTATTATTTCGACAAGATGAGAGGAGTATGCGCGATCGTTCCTGCCCTTTCTCTCTCTCCCTCTTTGGCTTTCTCTAGCAGCGGCGCAAACCTTCAAATTTTTCTTTTTGGGCTCAGACATTGTTCAGACGCCCCACCGCTGGATATTGTCGGGGATTCAAATTACCCGAATAAACAAGTGACATCATTGCAATGTGGCTGATGTCTCAGGCAGCGAAAGGCTCCCATGGTTGACGAAGTGGCGACAGAAGTTTGGTAATTCGGTGCATCTTTTTTGGTAACGCCCGTAGTCAACCGAGGAATGACACGCAAAGTAAAAATTTGCGTCTCTATGCCAAAAGAAATTTAGTTGCTGGTTGGCAGGAAATGATGCTACACTTGGCGATGAGTTCGATCGCCACAGCAGATGATTCCAAGTCGCGATGCATGTAAATTTAAGACAGCTTTGCAAGTCTGAAAAGCCTCTTGAGCGTGAACAGCAAATATGACATTGATCGTTTTGAAACTTATTTATTCAAGCACTGGTACTATGTGAAATTCAGCACAATTTTTAGGGATTTTAGTGGACGGTAATAAACATAAAAAGTCGACTTTTATGTTCAAAGTATATCGGGCGGAATGGCAATGAGCCTTCCACGATGGCGGGGGAACCAGGTCCCACGCGTTCAATGTGTGCTTAATTGATCATGGTCGTCATATGATGGTGAACGCTTATACACCGAACTTTTGCTTTTCTTTAGGCGTCGCTCCTTCCTCAGGGCCGCAGACATCACTCAGGCGTTCTTTAGTGCGTGCCGCTAAGATATTATATAGATAAGAAAGAAGTAGTAAACAGTTGAATGCAATTTACCCTTATATATAAGAGCCTTGGCAGGCTTTTTTTTTTTTCGGATATTGCTCAAGTGGTCCACAGTATCCGTAATACAAACAGATTCCATGCATTGAGCAAGTCTCATCGCGCGGTCTTCTCCGACTCATGTATGAAATTGGCGTCGAGCACATTTGCTACAGCAGCGCATGAACTTGATCTCCTTTGGCACTATGCTACCTGTAGACCGGAGCCGAATAACTCAGATAAGCAAAGACGACTACAGCTGGTGATGAAGCATATTGATTCGACCAAGCAGCAGTGGGATAAGGTGATCTGGTCCGACAAGTCCAGCTTCCTAGGCATCGGCAGTGACGGCAGCGCCCGTGTGTTGCGAAAGGATGGTGAGGGCTCATGGAGCAACGCACGTTATTGAAATCGCACCAAATTTTAAATAAAATTTCTTTGCATATATAGTGCGCTCTCTATAGTTTCAAGCCCTCCGTTCCTTGCAAAATGCTTGAAAATTCCGGGTTTTGATATTATAGAGGGTGTGTGTCATAAAGCCTTCTGAGTATGAATTGAGCTACGTGATGGATAAAGCTCTCGTTTGACACACTAAAACGCGATCCTAATACCTTCCAAAATTGCTGGCGCAAGACAGGTCTCATGGGTACAGTTGTTCACAGAGATGAAGCAACCTCAGTGCTGGATGAACTTGTAACAAGCATGAATTGTCACCTTCAGGTTACTGTGGACCACAACGATGATATCCGATTTCGAAAGTGGCTGCCGAGAAAAAGAGGATACTGTTGATCCAAGAACTGAATAAGATGTATTCACGGATACGAAGACGAAGAGATCGTGAATGATGACATACCCCAAAACCTCGGAAGAGAAACGCTGCATTTCACTTAAAGATCAATTGTTTCGCATTGACACAATGATAAATTTTCTTGATGAGGAGATATTACATCATATTTTGCAAAGGATCAATGCGATTAGCAAACCTTTGGGCACTAAACCTCCCCGTGATAAAAGATTCAACCCCTTTTTCAGGCTTGAACTTGATATTACAGAAGATTTGGAAACCTACACTATGTCTTCTGGCGGTCCACCCGAAATTTCTTGAAAAAACTGGGTTTTGAAATTAGAGAGGTTGCACTGTAATACTTCATGTCTCTAGGCTCCTTTTTTATCTATTAGGTATCATTTGTTCCATTGGACATGGTAATTTCATGCGCTGGTAGCAAATTTCAATTTGCGGAATCTGGTCAGGTGTAAAGACCTTTCAGTAGTGTAGTGGTAGTAGTTTATGTGGATCAGAGAGACATTCAACATTATCAAAAAGGCAATCACATGTTTCCAAATCTATGGATGATATTAGAAGCAGAGGCCCTGTTAACGGGCATGGCACACAACCGACAGAGTAACAACATCAAAACGGTGCAGAATGCCCAGCAAAGAGTACAAAATAGGAGATGCAGTACTGAGACCATAACTTCGGTGCTTTATCTTGCTATTAAGCTTACGTGTACCCCATTGACGGCTATCTGTCAAGGAGTCTCCATT
Organism: Saksenaea vasiformis B4078; assembly: GCA_000697055.1. Taxonomy (NCBI): domain Eukaryota; kingdom Fungi; phylum Mucoromycota; class Mucoromycetes; order Mucorales; family Saksenaeaceae; genus Saksenaea; species Saksenaea vasiformis. The sequence continues at coordinate 23,948 of JNDT01002235.1, read as the reverse complement.
ATCACCGATCGACCAAATGACGTATACATTTAATTCGTCGAGTGCATGCTAGGAAACCTTTTCAAAGTGATCATGCATGTCACTGTTCAACTATGTCCGTTTAAGGACCCAAGAAGACCATGTGAGCTGACTGTCCAAGAGGACTGCGAAGGAAATCCCCTTTGATTCTGTTGTCATCCTTTCATGGGAAATTGAATGTCCGCACGAAAGTAGTCTCAAGGCCCGCTACCAGCGTACTGGCACGTTTTATCAATTTCCCTTCTTTTCCTAACCGAAAAGGAAACGCAAACAACTAAAAAGATTTGAATCTGAATAAATGACGGAAGAACACAATTGGAAATTTGCTCAATGCTTTGGCGACAAAGGCGATTCAGACGATGTCACTGAAGGTAATCAATCTCATCCGGTTTGGAATTTTTTCTTTCGTTTTTTTCTTCTTTGGTCCGGGGGTTTTGGGAGTTACCAAGGGACACATGTAACAATCATTCCAACATGTTGTGGATGAACACATAGTGTTCTATATATCAAACCTTCTGTTAATCTACCAACACAAGTCTTTTCCTTAAGAGAGAGAGAAAACACCAAAAAGAAAAAAACAAAACAAAACAAAAATGATGATGTTATTCTAACTATTATCCTATTTTAGCTGATATTATCTCGGCTGTCGAGTTTGATCAAACAGGTGACTATCTAGCAACAGGTGACAAAGGTGGACGCGTTGTCCTATTCGAACGTAATGAAAGCGTAAGTCTGAAAGCAAAATGACAGAAAAACTTAATCTAAGCCTATTCTTTTTCTTTTAATGGATAACTTAGAAAAAGGGTTGCGAATACAAGTTCCACACCGAGTTTCAGTCACATGAAGCAGAATTCGATTACTTGAAGAGTTTGGAAATTGAAGAGAAAATCAACAAGATCAAGTGGTGCAAGCGACAAAATTCCGCACACTTTTTACTTTCTACAAATGGTACCTACTTCCATTCGTTGGCATATCGCTGACAGAAACGATATTTAACAGACAAGACAATCAAATTGTGGAAGGTATTTGAAAAGTCGTTAAAGGTCGTTGCAGAAAACAATCTGGGTGATGGTCCTCAACGAGCCACAAGTGCTCTTCGTGTACCAAAATTGGCACATCATGACACCATCATTGCCGCTGTCCCTCGAAAGGTCTACGCAAATGGTATGTTTTTATTATTATATTATTATTATTACTTGTATGAACGCGAATAACTGAGTTTCACAATTCAGCCCATGCGTATCACATCAACTCTATATCCATCAACTCGGATAGTGAAACTTATCTGTCCGCGGATGATTTACGGATTAACTTGTGGAACTTGGATATTTCCGATCAGAGTTTCAGTAAGTAATCAGCTCTATGGTCTCTGGTATTCCTCACCTCGAAATGTGTAATAGACATTGTTGATATCAAGCCCGTCAATATGGAAGAATTGACTGAGGTCATTACTGCTGCTGAATTCCATCCCTATCATTGCAACATGTTCATGTACAGTTCCAGCAAGGGAACAATTAAACTTAGCGACATGAGAGAATCGGCCCTGTGCGACCAACATGCGAAAGGTACGTGGACACAATTCAATAAAAGACTATATTAACCTATTCTGGGATACCCCTAGTGTTCGAGGAACCCGAAGACCCTGCAAACCGCTCCTTCTTTTCCGAAATCATCTCTTCGGTTTCAGATGTGAAGTTCAGTCATGATGGTCGATACATCCTTTCGAGAGATTATTTGACGTTGAAGATTTGGGATATCAACATGGACAACAAGCCCATTAAAACTATCAACATTCATGATCAACTTCGAACCAAACTATGCGATTTGTATGAAAACGACTGCATTTTCGATAAATTCGAATGTACATTCAGCGGTGATGACAGGTAAGGGAAACAGGAAACTACAATCCATTTTACTTACCTGCACCCGCTATAGTTCCGTCTTGACTGGTTCCTACAGCAACACTTTCCATCTGTATGACCGTGACGGCAAGACCGACATTGCTTTGCAAGCCGATAAGAGCGCATTCAAGGCCAAACGTCTGGGTTCATCAAAGAACAAGATGAGCTTGGCGAGAGGCCCTGGAAAGAACGGCGGAATGACAAACTCAGATGGCATGGATTTCAACAAGAAGATCTTACACGCGTCTTGGCATCCACAGGAAAATACCATTGCGGTTGCTGCAACGAACAACCTGTTTATTTTCACGTGAGTGGATCCATCATGGACATGCAAACAAGCTAATTTTCCTGTAGTGAACAGCAGTAAATGAAGAGAAACAGATTCCTCTTAATTCTACAAAGGCGTATATGTAAAAAGAAAGCAAAAAAACAAGGCCCTTGTGAAAAAATCTTTTACCCCTAATGGCGACTTTTCGCCTCATGTCTTATGTTGTTTTGATGCCCTTGTTTGTTTCTATGTCTTAGGTGTAAGCTGCAATAATGAAGATATTTTTTTCCACATCGATGAGACCATTGCAAACTGCATGGCTATTCCTTGATCCTATTACTGTGTTTTAAGCTGTGTAATGATGTGTTGGTACAAGCCAGTTTCGCCTTTTTGCATACTCCCTAGTCAAGTGCTGCGCCGTTCCTTAATGAATTCATTGAAAACGTTAGTAAGGCGGACAACACCAGGTAAATTAGATGTTAAGAACAGCACAGGAGCCAATGGATGTATCTGTTTTCAGATGCTCATACGTTGTGTAGAGACTGGGAGACTATCCTTTTGAGAAAAAACCTGCTGTAGATCATTTGATCTTTTTTTAAATCTCTGCATGCGTCCCGACGTACAGGTTCTAGAGCTGTGCTTTTTGTTTTTCTAGAACGCCTAGTCAGTCGCCAAGGGGGACGATTCTGATCCAGTGGATGAACCTTTTTTCGTCGGTTGAACACATAATGCCATTCTATTTCCTGTCAAATAACGGATAATTACCTGTCTCCAGCCCTCATACTATTGTTGACATATTCCATTGCTGCCCGATCTATATCTTTCACTTACGGAATAGATCATCTGCACGAACGCCACGTGCTCAGCAAAAAGGAACTAATTATCGGAACACCGAGCTGACCAGGCTAGCGTTCCATTCTACCGTGGTAGCTTTAGTAAGCTTACTTCCGTAAGTGATGTTTTCGACAAAATAGAAAGAGCTGATAAGCACTTGCTATTGGATGCGTAACTTCCGATTACTGACATTGCTGTTCAATCTCCGAGTATAGAATGGCAAAAAAGCCTCAATCTATAGAAACAGTACAAAACAGCGATCCTTATGCTGATGGACATCGGGAAGGAGCTAGATAAACATACACACACCATCTTCATGGACCTATCAGATATTTCGCTAGGAGACAGTCCACCCTTTTAAACTAGTTTCATTTTTTGTTACGATTGTACAGTAGTTTAATGAAGCTGGGGAAACCCAGCGAGACGCGAGAGATTGATAATCGTCGTTTATTGTAGAATGAGAGGTAGTGTTAGAAAAATAGTTTTTACGGACTAAGTTGGTAATGCAGGAAGCAAGGAACAGCCTATTTACTGACTCTTGGAGCGGAACATGTTGAGTGCGTTTCTGACCTTGCCAGGACCGGTCCATGTACCTGCCAAAAGACCGTTCCAGTAGAGTGCGGGAATAACCTAAATGAGAAAGAAAAAAGACGTGAGCTTATTCCTAGCCTACGCATCCTATTTTTCCTTACCTCCTTGTTTAAGAATTGCGCGGTGCTGCTGACCTGTCGCTGGTCGACAGGGAAGGTTTCCAAAGGTTGTCCGGTATAACCCGAAAATTCGGCCAACACCAATTCCTTACGGCCGAGAATCAAGGGGCAGCTCGTATAACCGTCATACTCAGCCTGCTCCACAGTCTTGCCCTCCAGGTCTGCGATCAAATTGTGTTTCAATGCTGCTGACTCACCCGTAATAGCAGCCGCAGTCTTCGATGTCGGCAAGGATGCACAATCACCGAGAGCGAAGATATTCTTGTATTTATTGTGGCGGCAAGTCAACTTGTCAACATCAACCCAGCCAGCTTCGTCAGCGATTTTGGACTTGCGGATGAACTCGGGAGGGCCTTGTGGAGGAGCGACGTGCATGAAATCGTAATTGAACTTTTTCAATTCGTTGTTGGCATTGTTTCTAAAGGTTGCTTCGCGATTGTCTGCATCAATTTCAATCAACTCGTGTTGGAAGTTCACTTGGATACGGCGTTCATCAGCAATCTTCTGGATGACCTTGCCATAATAATCCACACCAAAGATCTTGGCTGCGCTTGTATTGTAGATAACATTGGTCTTGTCGCGTACACCCTGGAGACGGAACGCCTCCTCAGCCAAAAATACCATCTTTGTAGGTGCACCTGGACACTAGATGATGACGCGTGTGAATATCAAACAAGGATGCCGTGGAATTTTTCTTTTTTTTTTTCTTTTTTACCTTGAGAGGTGAGTTGGGGAAGGTGAAGATGGCATTGCCACCCTTAAATTCTTGCAAGAACTTGTATGTCTTTTGAACACTTTCGGGCGAGTAGTTAGACGTCACGCCGTTCTTTCCGAGCGTCTCCTTCAAGCCTTTGATCTTATCCCAATTGATTTGGATACCAGCAGCAACAACCAAGTAATCATATCCGATAGCCCGGCCATCACTCAATTTCACCAAGTTATTATCCGGATCGAACTCCGTCACCTTGTCCTGAATCCAGTCTGTGTTGGCAGGAATCACCTGGGCCATTGGCTTGACAGACTCGCTAAAGTCTTTGAGACCGCCACCGACATAAGTCCACAGAGGTTGGTACTAATGCACACGTTTAAGTAAAACTCCCTGGATGACACCACAATCCATTTACATAATGCACGTTGGCAGGATCGATAACGGCAACTTGATTCTTTCCCAACAGCTTGGAGATCGTCGACGACACTAGTCAAAAGACAATCAGCTTAATTACCCTTTTGACTGCACCATTTCTTCCTTACCCGACAGACCACCTGGACCAGCACCGACAACAACTACTTTGAATTTCTTATCAGTGGGAACGACTTTGGGCGCGGCAGCCGTCGCAAAAGCGCGTCTGGATGTGGTGAAAAGGCGAGCACGGGCAGATAACATTGTCAAGAAATTGGAAGAGAACTGGGAAGAACAAGATTAACTCAGAAAGATGCAATCATTTTATATCCTTTCAAACTCCGTGAGCACGCAATATTTGCGTAATGCTGCGTTTCCCCGGTTGCCCTTGCGGCGCTTGGAAATCGACGGGGATTGAATTCCGTAAACGTTCGTTGTCCTGGAGTCACTATCTGTAACAAGACTTGCCGCTACCGTATTTCGTGGAAACCGGGACCTGTGTCGCACTATGTTATTGTATTTAGTCCAAGTCAATACTATTGTTGACATAGCTGTCACTGTTGGATCAAGGTGGGCGGTGCAGACCTGCACATGACTGACTTAGTCAAAGCATGTTCCAGTTTACGCGTGATCAGATTGAAGAAGCTGCTGTAAGCTTCGAAGACAATTGTATCCGTCTGTTATCGCCACGGGCTTGCAGAATTATGTGTCTCCCGGTCTTACATGCTCTTTAACTCGCGAACCAAGACTCCTCATATTTGCATTGCCGATGCACACGACTATTGCGTATGGCACTTTCATGTCTGCTATTTCCCCAGTCGGATACGAAAACCCCTCTCTTGCGCAGCGTTCTTGACAGATTTTGTTAAATAGCTCGTGAATTAGCCGCTACTTACAGTTTCACTTGCTGTGGTAGAACTCCCGCGGAGTTCGTCGCGTATCCCTTTGTTGGTAGACGTCTGTCACCATAGCAATTATGCTTAAACCATTAGATGCCAGGAGCTGCTCTGCTTCTTCTATTTTGTCCACTTGCTCTTATTTGATATGCCTAGCTTGAAAGCTTGTGGAAAAATAGAACTACAGCGGAACAGAACTTCGGGTGGATCCGTTGCTCCTGCAATGAACATACCTGCTGTAATGGAACCATTGCGCAAGAGAATACGAAGTGCGGTCTTTTTCTACTTTATACAGACGGCAACCATTGTCTTAGTTGAGTCTGTTCTATTTAGCGCATATCTTGGTAATTCGAGGACAACGAAACAGGGGCAACGAAGGATGATGGGGAAAAAGCTGAAAGAGCATTGCCCCATTAACACATATTTTTGTCCCTTAAGAGCAAGTAGTATACTGCAACTAAATACCTCTGATAGCCATGTGAATTATTTGGTTGGAAAGACAAAGAGAAGCTCCTTAAGGCCCACAAAGGTATCATGAAGATTATTGGAAACTTCAACGACCGAATGATCCGGAGAAACATGTGATAACTTCCAATAAATCGTGCATAAACCTCCAGATGAGCGGCGACCTTTTCTGCGTAATCAATGCGCGATCACCCCTTCTCAGCAAGGAAAACACGTCTGTTTGTCACATAAAAGTGTAAAAGAGCACTGCATTCAATGGTTGAGAAAAGACGATTCTGAGCAAATCAGGCAGCGTTTCAGGTCAGACTGTTCGGACGTACCCGTCGAAATGGGGATTCCAGTTTCGGAGGAACACCAAGGGTATACTTCGACAGTCATGAGAGAGAAGCATGGACCCAACGTGTGATGTCTCAATTTTTTGAGGTAGAAGACTATGCTGGCAATGACATAAGTCTACAATAGAAACTGAGGTGGAGGACAACGACAAGAAATTCATCATGGTAACCGATAAGAGTCCATATTTTACGCGAACGACTGACGTGACAAATGCCGGTTTCAAAGAAACGAATCACGAATTAAAGGGAAGGGACCTGAACTTTCCATAATGGTCAGCGAGTCCCAGCGTCCTTGCCATGAGACTATGCGCTATGGAACTGAGGCGTCACGAACGCTATTTTACGTTGGTTCTAACAGCGAAGGCTATGGAATATCCGACAACCTTGCAAGGCGTTACCCCCTGGATGTATGGGAGTGTTCCTCTGCGATCAATCATCATACAACACCGCATATCCAGTTGATGTGCTGGTCACTTCATGCATGACTCTGTCTCCTAAAGTCTACGGTGCCGAAAAAGATAAGCATCGATTCCGAGAGGCTAGTTTCTATCACCCTGTCGAAAAACAGAAGAAGAACCAGACCTTCTACGAAACAAGAGAAAAACGAAGAAAAAACGGACAAGTAAAGCGGTGGCAAGAATTCAAAGGCATAAAACGCGTCTTGGAGGAAAGAGATCTTTGGCACGATAAGAACAGGACTCCCGGATGAAAAGGCAAGAAATGGCGTTTGCGCTGTGAAAAAGATGATTTGGATAATTCAGACCACTGTGCTCAACATGCCTCGCTCTGCAGCCGAATTTTAAGTTTCAGCGGTCCGCCTTGCAAGAAACATTGCTTCACTATCGTTTATTGTTCGACTTGTATCCGAAGTTCCACTGCGAGTGTAACTGGATCGAAAGATATTGGGAAGATGTCAAGCGAGACGTACGACCCAACTGCAACTACACCTTCAGTAGTCTGCAGGAGCGTCTATCAATCGCTTTGGACAACGCGCCTCCACCGGGAAAATCGCCCACAAAGATAAGAAAAACTACAAGTGTATTGCTCTTGGTTGGAGGCCATAGGGAGGCTACCTAAGATCACTATCTGAGAGTAGTATGGATCCTGCCCCCGCCCCCTTCGCTCGTCTCTCTCTCTTTGTAGATGATGTAGTTTAGTTTTCGTGTACCATAGCTATTTATTTTTCTCTCAAATAAAATAAGGGAAGATGGTAATACAATCTCTAGATCCACGCTACTCTCGGATAACGATCTTAGGTAGTCTCCAGCAAAAGTAAATATGAATTTTTTATGCTGCTTGAATAAATTTTGCATCCATTTAGAGACCAAATTCATGCAAGTTGATTAATCTTCTAACGGCCGCATATTCGATTCTTCTTTAGCACAAACTACGTCCTTAAGGAAGCAAATTTTATTTAGAATAGAGAAAAAAAGTAATAGAACGTATAATTCGTATGCATCTACGTGACATAGCTAAGCTATCACGCAAAGGCATTTTGCTCCACATCTACTCGATTTCCCAACATATTCCCTTTAATGCAGAAGACTTATAAAACTGCTCCTTTAGATTGGAAACTACATTCAGGATCCACGGTTAGCCGGCCACTTTGAAATTAAGAGGCTGTAAGCATGGAGTTTCAACTCTTGTTTCCAAAACACAAGTATCAGCATGCCTGAGTGTAAGATAGATCCGAGATAGTGGTAGCAATTTACAGTTTTTCTGCAATAACGTAATGATTATCCCTATCGTAACCAGACGCCTCAATAGATACATTGGAAGTTTGCTTAAACAGTTCATCTAATTCTCCCTGTCGGAACAGGTGATAATACCTGTATTCGTATTCCGTTAACACATTATGCCATAGAAGCACATTGTGGTATTTACCGGTTGTAGACAGCTGGTGTTTCTTCCTCCGTTGGAATCGTCTTTTTCGTCAACGTCCATGGCACAAATACATCTTGCTTGCCAGGTTCAAAATTTCGCTTGCTAAACTTCGTCTGCTCTAATGCCCACACAAATACGAGCACTTTACCGCCTGGTCGTACGATACGTAGCAATTCCTAATTTGTCCAAAGATTTAATCATCCAAAGGCTCCAATAGTCATCATCTTACATTGATAGCACTGAGTCGTCTTTCAGGTGTAGAAAAGTGATGGATGACGGCAATAGAAATAGCATAATCCTTCTCACGTTGAGTCTATCTTTGCAGTAACGATGTAGACCAACAAGACTTACGAATGCTTCTGTGCGATAAGGTAGATCCAATCCGTCACACACCATGCCTTCGAATCCCCGGTCATGGACAATTTTGATTAGGTTAGTGCTCCTTCAGGACGTTACGGCGTGTGAGGGATATCAATCATGGTGGAATGTTTTACCTGTCAGATCCTAACATCAGTATGTTGGGATTGACGCCAATGTATTTCCCATTGCCACAGCCGACATCGGCACCCAGACTACCGACGGGCAAGCTGTTCAAAAAATTCTCGACAACTGGCCATGGCTAGAACAATGTCAGCAAAATGGAATCTTTCAAGATCGCGTCGCTGTACTTTGTACCGCGTGTCACTGAAATGAGCGGCAATGACTTCGTAGACTTGATGCACGTGGCTTTTCTCGTACTCTTCCTCGTTTTGTGTTGGTACTTCAACCGCAAGTGGTTGAGGCTTTGACATGCTGTAAGCGCGGAAGAAGAAAAATTGCCACCGCCTGTGCTTTTAAAACACGAAAGAAGTGCAGTCTCGCTGTCAGAAAGCTTTCTTGCATAACGGAAACAACTACGTCCTGTTCGCTGAGTTTTCAATGTCTATTTTATTTTAAATATCTAGTTTTCTTTAATCGAGTTGTCTTGTTTCGATGTCAAAGCTTTCAGTCGTTCGTCATCCCCAGGTCGCATCCAAGTGCCATTCGTCTCTCTAAGCATATCGTAAGCCATCACAGCTGTGCTTAGCTATTCACATTACGCTTCATATTGCTTCAATAAAGGTTGGAAAGTATAGAAACTTGTGGTGACACCTACGCCAATGGCGACCAACACAGGCACTAGCTTATTGTTCATGGTGTTGTTGAAGCAATTCCCCCGAGCAGGTTTGCTAATAACTATTTGACAGTCACCTGCTGTTTCAAACGCAATATCAAGCGCGAAGCGACCTGGAATGCAGACTTCATTCAATGTGCTGTTGGGAGGAAAAAACAACAATATGAAAATTGGAGCAGTTGCTAGTAATTCCCGTAGTAATCGCCATCTGCATCATGAGCGGGCAGGGATTGTAACTTTGCAGTCCTTCTACGATAGAGTTGAGAGGTTTCACTTGGACGATCCTCATGTGCTTATTGAGATGAGCAACGACGATCTTCCGAAAGTTATAATCGTTTTCCTTCGTTATTCATGCTCTAACTTATAGGCATTTAAAAAATTGGCGATATATTGTTTTGCTTGCGCTGTTGCGTGAATAGATCTACGTCCATTTGAAGTATATCTTGCAGAACGATCGCTTTGATACCTCCTTGACTGGCAGATCTAGACGTCCAGATTCGATCGATGTGAACCCGCGGTACCATGGACATATTCTTTGAATATACCACATAATTTCATCAGCCATCGTGGGAAGTCTGCTAGCCATAAAAGCTATCGCATATTAACAGCTGCTTCAGGACGCCTCCATGGAAATGGTAAAATTCTCTCGCTATTCTGTAAAAGGAACATCCCTATAACGCTGCATCTGGAAAAGGAATGCCGGTTCAATACTTTATTATTCATTCTACAGGGCACAGAGGTTTTCTTCATTTGGTTAAGTTACTATGTATATTGAACTTGCCGGACAGTTAAACATGATCATTGACTGGCTTACAAGTTATCAAACATCGTAAGCGGACAGTAGCTTGTACCTTAAGACTATCGTCTTCGCATTAGCGCCTGTTATTGGATGGAAGTTGACATATCTTTCTTATAATGGACCTGTGGCATTCATTTTTGTGTTTTTCGACTGCTTCTTTTTGGCTTTCACACAAAGCACATATGCTTTGAAACACGATCATTTGCCAAAACCAAAGGATGTGGTATATCAGCAAGTAACTTTATTGGGCATGGATTTTGCGCCTTCTCATTAGCCGGCAGCTTTTTGCTTTCATCCGTACATAGCAGCTCTTCTTCCATAGTGTAAACAGAGATACTGCCGTGTTGTTTCTGTTTGCCAGCTGTCCTCGATTCTTTCTCTTGATCTTGTAGTGCACCAGGTAGCTTAATTGGAGCTCTCTTTTTGGCACAGTCTGATCTAGCCGCTTCAACATTCGCTTTGTGACCATCTGACATAACAACACGACACATCTTTTAAAAAACGGTTAGTAGTCTTATCACATGTTGTGTCTGAAAAAGCCCTGCTTTCCAAAAAGAAGGAAAGTCCGCATGAAAGAGGAGAGGAAAAAAGTTTCGTTTATTCTTGATTCGTATCTGCTATGTCTGACAGTCCCCCAAGGAATAGCGATCCTCTAAACGCAGCGTCCGGATTTAACAGAGGCGTCAATTCATCGCCATTGAGGGCGGCTCCTCCTGATGATGCAAGTGCAACAAAGCTAAACAATGCGCATCCAAACATTCCTGACAATCAAGAACCCTTTGCAAGACAGCTAGCGCCTGTGACGCATGGGAAACATATATAAGAGCCTAAAAATACTTCCCGACAACCCGATACTTAAGTATAGGAGCAGGGATTCGTGTTTACTAAGCGGGTCGGGGCAGCCATGATGTCTTATAGTTAGATCGAACATTAAAAAATATAAGCGATCTTTAGCCGATGAGATTTGAAGATTAGCGACGGAGATAATTATTCTGATGTAACTTTTAGTCGGGGGACCTTCCTCCACGAGATTGTGAGGAACCCCCGTCCATTGAGTTTCTGCTATCACCTGAAGCAGAAGAGCATAATCGACTGAAGGATTGATCTGCGTGACTTTTCTAGTGTAAACAACGTGTATATTGATGTGTAATGCATACATGTGCACCTTCCAAGTTAGATTTATCACAAATGTTTTAGAGGTTATCGATAGACCCATGACATATCGTACAGCAATCAGGAGCTCTTGGGAACGTCCGCCAATCGGAGTGCACATATCTTAATTACTCCGACGTCAAAAAAATAAAAGGGAAAACCGAGAGATCTTTCCATTCCTGATCGTATCGAAGTAATGTTTGCTATCCGAAACTCCCGGCGTGTTTTCCGTCCCATCGTTGTATCAAGAGCTTTGACAACTCGTACAAAGCCAAGACTCGACCAAATTAAGCAGAACACTACCTCCTTGGAAAGCGAGCATGGTTCCTCTAGTAAGCTTTCTTTTTTTGACATTATTCTACGTTCCACTTACACACTTAACAGAACAATATACCGTTCGACCTGTTACCTTCTGGATGGATAGAATTTTGGAAAAAGAAAACAAGCGGCCACTGACGGTAGAGGAAACGGAATATGAACACAAGCTGCTTACAAAGACGGTATGTGCAGAGCGCATTAAATAAGCCAACTAAAAGACACCACTATACAGATGGCTGATAGCTATATCGAAGAATACCTGCCCTTTAAGTCTTCGCCAGCATTACTGGAAGAGTATGTTTCGACAGGTGGCAAGATCCGAATTGGCAAAATTTTGGAAGGTGGGAGAAGATTCCCATGTCCTCATTGTACTTAGTCATGCCAGATCTCGACGCTTTGGCCGGCTCCATTGCATACAAACATGCTGACACCGCCCCACTGCCCCGCGGTCCTCCTATTACCATTGTTACTGCGTCAGTGGGTAAGCAGTAAGCAAACTGTCAATATGGCTGTGTGGTTAACTTTCTAAATTAGACCGTATTGAGCTGCTGCTGCCTGCGCAAGTGGGCGACCTCAAATTATCAGGTCACGTAGCCTATGTAGGAAAAAGTAGTATGGAAGGTAAATTCAACAAATCCATCGCCACTACGTCCAACAATTTTTGTAGTTTTTGTCAAAGTCGATACCATTCCAAGCTACGATCCGACCGCTAAAACCCTCGATAACATGACAAGCCAAGATTTCATGGCCAAACCTACGTCGAACACCGTGTTGTTCGCGCGATTTACCATGGTAGCTAAAAATTCTGCTACTGGCAAATCAATCCAGGTCAATACGCTGGAACTCAAGAATGCTGAGGAAAAGAAACTATTCAAGTTTGCAGAAGGTAAATCAAATGCATTATCAACCGTATGCCCTTAACCAGATCTATAAAGATTCTAAGATGCGAAAACGTCTCGCGGGAGAGACTGCCCTGTCAAAGGCTCCTCCCACAGTAGAGGAACGTTTAGATATCCACGACTTGTATATTAAATATTCCAACTTTGAACAAAGTAAGTACTTCATCTTACAAGAAGCGCACTGCTAATCTATTGCTTTTCATTACGTCAGAGAAGGAAATGCTGCCGAAGGATACTGTCTGGATGGAAGATACGACGCTTCAGAGCGTATTTCTGATGCAGCCACAGGTAATACGCCTCCTTTGCGATCTTTAATAACTTGAAAACGTAGGATCGTAATATACACAACAACATCTTTGGTGGCTATGTAAGTAGCAGCAACTTTTTTTTTCATGCGTTTTAACGATGAATTTGCAGCTGATGCGCCGTGCATACGAGTTAGCTCATGCAACCGGCTGTATTTTTGTACAATCCCAAGTGAAACTAAGCGCCCTAGACGAAATTATTTTCAGCAAACCTGTACCTGTCGGATCTTTTCTCAACTTATCATCACAGGTCATCTATGCCAAAGGATCTCCGCACCGGTCCTTCCAAGTCAGTGTCACGGCCAAGGTGAACGACATTGAGAAAAATACGAGCTATGTCACCAATACCTTCCACTTTACGCTCGAATCCCTCGACAAACCAGTTCCTAACTTACTTCCACGAACATATGCCGAAAGTATGCGATACATTGAAGGTAAATCATTTAACTACGTAGAATAATGGTGCATACTGATTAAAATTGCATTGTAGGCAAGCGACGACGCGAACAAGGAATCAAGGCGAAACAGTCGCTGCTAGATTTAATGAACCATTACTCTTCCTCATCACCATCATCGCACAATTAATTTTATTCACTACCTACCGAATAAAATCCGTAACTTTCATAAATAATCACCATGAATCAAGAATTCTTCATAGGTCTTGTAGCTGTTCAAAAAAGAGACTCGTGGTAAACTACTGACGAGGTTTCCTTGGTTCTTGATACATATCAACGAACGGATCCTTCTGTTTTCCTTCCCACTCAATTTCATTTATTTCTGTTGCCATTGTAATTAATACACTTTGAATCCTACCGATAATGCAAAAGTTATCTCATATGGAAATGGTGAAGGAAGATGCAATTGATCCACCAATGCCTGCATCTGATTGGCTGAACGTTTGTGTAACAACTCGGGCAAAAATCCCAAAAACGGCCTGAACCGGGATTTGAACCCGGGACCTCACGCATCCGAAGCGTGAATGATACCACTACACCATCCAGGCTCAATTTGCTGTCGAGCTTAAGATATAATATCATGTGGAGGAACGAGGTGGTTAAAATACTTAAATTAAAGATGGATTTTTGGTTATGATAATAATAGATAATAATTTAAAACTATTAAATTACTAAGTAATATTTATATATAATATATTTTCAATTTTAAAAAATAATTTAATATGTAAAACTTTTTAATTATAAAAGAAAATATATAAAAAAAATTAATAAAATAATAAAAAAAAGTAATAATAAAAGAAAATAATAATAGAAAGAAAATAATAATAATAAAAATGATAATAAAAAGAAAACAATAATACTATAAGAACAGAATTTACTTTTTTTAATAATTACTAAAAATGCAAAGAAGTAAAAAAAATGTAATATATGGAGTATTTGCTATCATATCTTCTGTACAAAATTACTATGTACAGCTGTATACTGCTGTACAGAGATTATCATTGTTATGCTGTATTTTTGACTTGTTAATATAAGTAAAGATGTTTCCAGGTAGTATCTAAGCATAAATTTGATGACAGAGATAGCTAGTAAAATATAGAAAAAGGTAGTTTCAATAGATAAAAAGAGTTCAGTTTGTGTGAGTACCAGGTGTAGATTTGAGTCAAATACCAAGACTTGGATAAGCAATAAAACTTGAGAAAAAGAAAAGAAAAGATAAAATAGAGTAACTGTTATCTAGATTGACAATATATAAAGAGATCTGTGTTGTATCCAAATTCAAATATAGGGATGCAAAAGTAAGTGAGACTCAAAAAAGGATTGTTTTTATTAAAATGATCATTGTACTGTTTAAATAATTTATGGTACTTGCGGGTAGCAGTGGGACAGAAGAATTTAGAGATATCTTTAGATGATTCTTTACTAGATCAGGATCGTTATGTTTATCCTGGTTAATTGTATATTCTGTGTCCGCTGGTATCTCAGCAACAGATAGATAGGAATAAGACATGTCTAGAACCGCGTTCTAATAAAGTAATTACCTTCGATACCTTTTTGTCTTACTCAAGCATAGTGTTCTAATTACTGTGTAGTAATGTAACTATGTCGGATACAACAATCTGTTTGAAAAAGAGTATAATTGTCAGTAAAATCATTGGTATAGTTACCTTTGTTCTCGTATTGATTCTATCAATTAGAGATGTATGGAGATGAAATAGAGATATTTTTCAGATGATCAGCGAGTTGGATCAGAAGAAATATAGAATTTCAGTAAAGAGAAGAGAAAATGTAAAAGAAAATGTAAAAGAAAATAAAAAGAGATAGCGAAATCAGTGTCACTTGTAAATCAATCGGATAAAAAAAAATAGAGAAAAAGAAAAAGAAAAGAATTGGCAGATTTTGGTTAACGGTGTAAGGTGCCAAGCTGCTTCAGCTCAAGATTCAGACCCAGACGACGATGTGGAGCATAAGCATGCTCTCAATGCTTCAACATTTCGCAATGACCAAAACATAATCTCAAAACTGGACATATTCAACAATACCGACCAACTATACGCAACTCACACAGTTGGAATTGACCTTCTTCCCGGCAATACAGACACCTTTCTCACCTACTGCAATACAATTCCGACATCTTGACAATTCCACACACTCATCTCACTCCTGAAAATCCAAAATCAAACTCCTACTCCGAAGGGATCACTTTGATCTCGTTACACGATCACTTTGATCCTTTTCATGGATCGGACTTGCTAAATATCCATCACAACAATGATTATTTGTAGAACAGCCATAGACTAGAACTAGTATAAATAGCCCTCATAGGGATCACAATAAAGACAGTTTTCAGCACGATATTACTTTGGCAAGCAAGTGTATCTTTATTTCTCTTTGATTCTCTACCGCCTTTGACTTTATTTTTTTCCACGCTTCCCTTTTATCTCTGATCACTCCGTTGATACCTTTATCATCGTTAACTCTTTGAAGTCTTTGATACCGACTATAAAAGTATCTGGTGCTCACTTACAACCGAACGACATATTTCTTTTTCTCCTTTTCTTTTTTTTCTTTTTCTCTCTTACACAAAACCACACTTACAACGGTGGTTTCTTGAGAATAACTAACAGAGGCAGAGCAATAAAAGGCGGCTTGTAGATAACCTTTGGAAATGACCTTTAGAGATGGCTAGAGTAGACCAAGAGAAAATTGTGTTCTGATAACCTGATATTTTATTCATTGAAATGAGGGGGTATTTATATAAAATAGATCGATACAAGAAAGGAAATAAAAGTTGGGGAGAGATAAGAAAACTAAACGCTTGATGTTCAGTAAACCTGAGTTGCTTCGTTGTAGCGCGCCGATTTTTACTCTGTGGCAATCTTGCCTTTTTATTTTCCTTTATCTACAATATCGATTTTACTTTGCTCTTATTTTTTTATTCTTTTTCAAGTGGATCAATGAAAGATGTCGCCTTGATACAATATATCTTTCAAAGTTGTATTACAACTTTGAAGTCTTCTAGGTTCTTATCATTAGGCTCACAGAATCCTATACAAACTGACATCCACTCTGACAATGGCACATGACCTCTGGTATCACCTCCAACAAGATCCCCAAACCTTATCCAAAGGCACATCTACTCGAAACTGCATACAATCAAAACCACATATGATCCAAAGTACATATGATCCAAGATGCATATGATCCAAGATGCATATGACCCAAAGTGCATACGATCCAAAGTGCATATGATTGAACCAATTACCTGCTGTCATTATCCATTCGAGCCATGATAGACTAGATGATCATCCACTTAGTGAAATTATTTCCTATCAATCTATTTTGTATAAATACTCCTCCAATTCAATGAATAAAACATTAGGTTATAACAGCATATTCTTCTCTTGGTTATCTCAAGCCATCTCAAAAGGTCTTTTCCAAAGGTTCTTCTCTTATTTCTCAAACCACCTTTTATTGCTCACCTCCATTGGTTATTCTCAAGAAACTACCGTTAACCTGAATCCATTGATTCCTTTTCTTTTATTTTTTTTTATTTTACTCTCTGTCTGACAAGCGATGACAATTCTGCTGTCCTCTTTTTATTTCTCTTTTTATCTTTGATGAAACTCTCTGATGAAACTCTTTGCTGATTCAAGGTAACCATATCAGTGATCTTACTAACGGTCATATTTTATTTTATCCAGATCTCCTTGGATATTGTCAATACCGACAACAGTTACTCTATTCAAACCTTTCTTTTTCTTTCTTCAAGCTTTACCACTTAACCAAGTCTTGGTATTCAACTTAAATCTACACCTGGTGCTCACTCAATTCTGAACCTTTCTATCAACGAACATTACTCAACTGATACCTTTAACAACAATTACCATCATTCAGCTTACGCTATGACAACACTTGGAACAACACTATCCATATACAGTAACTGAAAAATACAGCGTAACAACGTGTCTATCCTGCAACTTGTGCTTTTGGTAGCGAGGACGTTTGAGAGTTTTAAACTCTTGTTCCTCCATGTCATCTTTACTGTCAAAATCCTCCACATGCACACGTTTGTCTTCTGATATTAACATGGCAACAGACTCCATCACTTTCTCCAGGTCTCTTGGAATCGTTTTTCCATGATGCATACTTACTACACAGTATGCTGCTTCCTGGTACTCGTTGTTCAATGAAGAGAGAAAAACGTGAGTACTGAAGCTACATGTTGGGAAGTTTTGGCATCCAGCCTTGAAGAAAGCTGCGTGATAACGTTCCATGTACTTCAATAAACTTTTACTGGGTTTCTGAGTCATATGTGCAACTTTTCCCTGCATGTGCAACTGGTAAACAGGTGAGTTAAACTTGTTGGCAATGATCATTCATGCTTCCATCCAAGTTAACGTCTTTCCCTTCAATGTCATTTTGAACCAGCTGTATTGGGTTTCATTGATACAGCGTTTGAGGTATAACTCCCAATATTTGTTGATGTCCAGGTTGAACATCTGCAGGCAATCCTCAAAGACATGCAAGAATTGGCAGGCTGATCCATTGTAAGGTACCAAGCTGCTTCAGCTCAAGATTCAGACCCAGACGATGATGTGAAGCATAAGCATGCTCTCAATGCTTCAACATTTTGCAATGACCAAAACATAGTCTCAAAACTGGACATATTCAACAATACCAACCAACTATACACAACTTACACAGTTGGAATTGATCTTCTTTCTAGCAATACAGACACCTTTCTCGCCTACTGCAATACAATTCTGACATCTTGACAATTCCACACACTCACCTCACTCCTGAAAACCCAAAATCAAACTCCTACTCTGAAAGGATCACTTTGATCTCATTACATGATTACTTTGATCCTTTTCATGGATTGGACTTGCTAAATATCCATTACAACAATGATTATTTGTAGAACAGCCATAGACTAGAACTAGTATAAATAGCCCTCATAGGGATCACAATAAAGACAGTTTTTAGTACAATAATACTTTGGCAAGCAAGTTTATCTATATTCTCTTGATTTTCTATCACCTTTGACTTTTTTTTTTATCTACGCTTCCCTTTTTATCTCTGATTACTCCATTGATACCTTTATCATTATTAACCCTTTGAAATCTTTGATATCAACTATAAAAATATCTGGTACTCACTTACAACTGAATGACATATTTCCTTTTTTCTTTTCTTTTTCTCTCTTACACAAAACTACACTTACATCTGTAGTGCTCACTACAGGGGAATTCAACAACAAATGACAGAATTACAACAGAACATACAAGTACAAAATCAAAAAGCTTTTACTAAACAAATATTTTGAATCAATAGAACAATTGAAAAATGACTCACAACAATTAACATACTGTATTGGCTTCCAATGAATACCAATATTTACACCCAAGACCTCAAAAATTCTCTGGTACTGAGGGGACTGATTTCCACAAGTTTTGCAATCAATTTGAATCCTATCTCGCCATGGCCAATGTCCACAATGATGACTGCTGCGTTGAACTCCTTGGATCCTATCTAATTGGTGCTGCTAAACGATTCTTCAAGAATAAGATTGAAAACAAAGACCTTTCTTATGGTGCCGCCACTGATCTCCTTCAGAATAAATTTGTAACTCCATTCATCCTGCTTCAACATCGCCATGACTTTGATACAATGTGCCAAAAGCATGATGAACATCCCTGTACCTTTTATTCCAGATTGCAAGAAGCCACAGAACAAGCTGAGATATTAGATGAGAACATGATCAAGTTGAACTTCATGACAGGTCTTTTACCTGAGATTACTCAACACTGTGCCATGATGTCCAGCTTGTCCTTCAAGGATTATTACTGAAACTCCCAAGGTTACTGGAACGCCAAGGAATTACAAACACTCAAGACAATCCTCAATCCATCTGGATATACCAAGGAAAATGACCAAAGAGTCCTGAATGTACCTGCTATGGAACAGCTTGTACAAGACCATGAACGCCTGGAATTATTCAATCTCAAACGTTACTACCGTGAAGGAGTATCTACAAACATACTATCTGACGTCTTGAAACGTAGTTTGTCCCTCTCAGATGCTGTAACAAAAATTGCCAAGGAAGAAGCCCACCATCAGATACAAATCATGTATCTAGATCAATGGCCTGAACCTACTATCCATGGATCTCAACGACCCTATGTGTCAAAACCATGCTACAATTACTATGATGGTGTTGAATTTCAACGTTACCATGACAACTATCATGACAGTTACTATGATAACTACCATTCTCAATGATAATCTCCATCATATGGACAAGGATACCAACCAAGATGCTACCAATATGATTGACAATATTCTCAACCTTACAATCAAGACTCATATCAGCAACCTCCATCTCATGAACCAATGCAAAGGAAACAGTCAGCTCCACAAGGCCCAATGAATGGACAAGAACAGATACCTGATCCATCTCCCTATCGACCATCCTACAATAATGGCAAGATATGGGACAAGACAAAATGACCAGGCTATATTTCTCAAGATTATTATACCAGACACCATTATGATGGACGCCACCATCCTTGCAATACTTAAATTTCAGAGGACATGAAGGAATGGGATCAACAAAAATTGCAATGCATGATCAATAAACGCATGAATTATGATGAAAGCTGGGATTCTGAGTGTCACCTTCACTACCAGCCAAAAAACTAAATGGCGCAGTTTATAATGGTGAACCGCCTGCCACTCAACACAATCCCATTTACTGGCACACTCAACATCCTGACACGACTCTTGGACTACTCTTGGATGATCACAATGACAAGTGTGGTATATGTTGACCGTCGTAATGCCCATCCTATAGAATTGTGTTCCATAACAGGAAAGATCGGGGATTAATCGTGTTTCCATATACAGTGAACTTCTCCACTGGAACACCAACTGAACCTTATCATCTATAACTTAGACTTATCACCGAGTTCAGTACAACAAGGTAGCACTGTGTCATCACAGTAATTGATCCATTCTATAATCCACACCTAATACTGAGAAGAACGTTCACTAATTCTTATTTCCGCTAAAAGACTGAATCATATAAATAGGCAGACAATCTAACTGAAATAAAGACATCCAACAGTCTCAAAGGATTCTATCTGTCTACTGTCCCAATTAACTTACCCATACAACATTTTTTCCTTTGAATTCTTCTATTTTATCTTTATTATCAACCATGTCTGCCCAAATCACCCCTACTGAATCTCCCATTCAAGTTCCCGTCAACCAGGAAGAACCTCAGGCTATCCAGGCTATCCAAGAACATATGGAAACAGAGGACACTGTCATGTCTAATGGAGATTCGTGCTCAGAATCCTCAGTGGATATCCAGCAACTGGAAGAAAACTTGAAGTCTAAGAAGAAGGTGGCCTCTAACAGGCTAATGATGGTCCTAAGCGATGAAAATGCTGGTGAATTAGAGCATCTGAATGCTCAAACGGATCTGGATCGTGCTAAGGCTTGTTGGGTTGCTTTTCTTCAAGCCAAGGCCGCCCAAGAGGAAGACACCTTGGCCAAGGTTCCCAACAACAGTTCCCAGGCGTCCAGCAAGCTCTTCACGTTGGTGCCCAAGGAACTACCCGCGTTCCAGGTGAGAGGTGGTCCTCTCAGAGATGAAAAGAAGAAGGTCCATGACTCAGTCAAGTCGTTTATTCGCGCGTTTGAAGCACAATTGCGTGCTTACAACCTGTTGCCCCTTGATGACCATTGGGAACAACTCTTCTGGCTCACCTGCGATGATACTCAACGCCAATGGTTCTCCAAGACTCTGGCCAACAGGGGACTCAAGTGGAGCCAGGCAGCTGCCCATCTTGAAAACGAATTCGGTAACCCGTTCTACATCTGGCGTAAAAAAGACGAGTACCAACACTTATCCCAGCACCCCAAGGAGTCCATTCGCCTTTTCCTGGAGAGGTACCAAGAGGTCTCACTCAAGGCCAACCTCAAGCAAGACCAGGAATTGGTATACAACTTTGTCTGTTCGTTGCGGCCACACATCAAAAAGCAAGCTTGGTCTGCCCTGACCAACCATTACGGTTTATCTCTCACCAACGACCTGCACAAGGCAGCGCAATTGATCATGGCGTCTTGTGGTGAAGACACCGATGGGTTGCATGAAACGGATGAACCAGAGAACAATGGCAAGCGCCGTTACACTGCTGACGACAACTCCGACCAGAGGAAGGCCAAGCGTGGACATTTCCATCAAAAAGGATGTCCGTTGCACCCAAAGGGTTCCCACTCCAAGCAAGACTGTAACCTCTGGAAGGAGATGCTCCAGGAAGCCTCACAGCAAACGAGGCAAGAAGGCAAGCCCAAGGGCACAAACCTGTGCCAGTACTGCAAGAAAGAGGAGTACAAGCCTGGGCACACCTGCCAGGAGTACTTCGATGCCAAGAAGAAATACACGGCAAACCGTGCGGCGAAGGTCATGGATGTCAATGATCCTGACACCATGTTACCTATCAACATGGAGAAATTGGATCTCCAAAAACAAGGTAAACACCTTAATCGAGCTATTGCAAACAAAACCACTGACTCAATTTTTGTACCTATTCTTGTACAGAGTGAAAGACAGTGGGGCCTGGTAGACACTGGAGCTAGTAGTTCGTTTGTAGATCTTGCATTGGCGCAAGAATTAGATGTATTTTTAAATACAAACAATAAAAACACTATTCATCTTGCGGCTACAAAACAAGTTGTAAAGAGTTATGGTACAGTTGATCTCCAACTCTCGTACATGGGCAAAACATGCTCCCATACCTTCATTGTCATGGATCTCGCTTTGGATACTCGTCTCAGTATTGGTCTAGACCTCATGCCTAAGTTAGGTATGGGTATTACGGGAATCGCCTCCTCATGGGATGACCAGATCGATGACACAACTAAAAGCGATATTCCAAATGATACACCCAAACCAAACAATTCACCTGCAGGTACAACGGAGGAAAGAGAAAAGTTTCTCCAGGCTATTCAACCTTCAATCGACGCTAATGAGCGTATACCAAAAGATTCGTTTTGCACCGTTCCTGAATCAGTAATCCACATTGACACGCCTGATGGTGTAACATCATACCGCCGACAGTATCCACTGCCTGTAGTGTATGAATCCAAAATTCAAGAAGTCATTGATACATGGTTGAAAGACGGCACTATCGAACAGGCTCCCACAGACACAGCCTGGAATAGTCCTCTCACTTTGGCACCAAAAAAGGATATGTTCGGTCACTACACTGACAGACGTCCATGCCTCGATCCTCGCCATATCAACAAGCTCCTCAAGGAAGACCGATATCCACTTCCACTTATTGGGGACATATTCCACAAACTCGGAGGTGCAACAGTGTTCACTACACTAGACCTCAAAACAGCTTTCCATCGCTTTGAGATATATGAACCAGACAGACCCAAAACAGCGTTTACTTTCAAAAGCATGCAGTACATGTTCCGTGGTTGTCTGTTTGGTCTCAAACCGATATCTTCCAAGTTCCAAAGGGTCATGAATATCATCTTCAAAGACTGGTCGTTCATCACAACATTCGTCGATGATATCATTATACACTCTCAAAATCTTGAGGAACATGCACAGCATGTCCAAATGGTCATCAACAAGCTCACCAGTGTGAACTTGATATTGAATCCAAAAAAGTGCTATTTCGCACAGCGATCAGTATACCTTCTCGGTTTCTGCATATCCAGCACAGGTATCTCCCTGGACCCTCGAAAAGTAAGCAATATCCAAGATTGGCCTCTACCTCGCACAGGTACCGATATTCAGCACTTTCTTGGCATAATCAACTATTTCAGAGAGCACATTCCAAACGTTTCAGCAATGACAGCCCCACTTGACAGGCTACGCAATGAGACAACACTTGAAAGTGTTTGGAAAGAGGAGCACGTCACGGCTTTCAACAACCTCAAAAAGGTTCTTCTCAGGCTACCAACTCTGTGCTACCCCAATTTGAAATATCCTTTTCAGGTTGCTATGGATGCTTCTAACACTGGAATCGGTGCTGCCCTGTATCAGGTCATTGACAACCAAACCCGACATATTGGATTTATGGCACGCGCACTATCCAAGAGTGAATGGAACTATTCCACCACCAAACAGGAATTACTCGCCATAGTTTATGCTCTCACAAAATTCCACAAGTACTTATGGGGAAACAAATTCACCTTGTACACTGACCACAAAGCATTGACTTATCTACACACTCAGAAAGTGGCAAACGCCATGATGATCAATTGGCTCAATACTATCCTACAGTATGACTTTGATGTTGTGCACCTCCCAGGTCTTGACAACATTTTGCCTGATCGTTTATCACGCCTTTTTGACCCGGCAAAAACGCTGGAAGGGGGTAGTGCTCCCGCAATCATTCTTGAAGGTA
>JNDT01002232.1:0-90330 GCA_000697055.1 Saksenaea vasiformis B4078 | reverse complement strand
GGAAAAGCGTCAACAAGCACGGTACTCTGCAATGTACGAACTCAGCATGCATCGCTTTCCGATGTGGCTACACATCAAGAAATAGAGATACGCAGGCAGCATTCTGCATAGCACTTGCGGGAGCAAGTCGCTTGCTCACAGGATCTACTCTTCCACCATTTAACCCCAGTCTATTTAGCACTGGAATAACTAACAAAAAACCGAGTGCAACCGGTAAAGGGTATGTATACTTTGTCAGGGGAAGAATGACTAAAATGCTCTTTTTCATCAGTTCGCCTCCGGGTCCCCGTTACGCTGGCGGGAAAACGACGAGTACGGAATCACGTGCATAGCATGCCGTGTCCGTATCATTTCCGTTTGAACTGTGCAATTCGATCACATGACTGGCGATTGCCAACCATATTTCACTACGTTCTTTTTTTTTTCCATCTGCGACGCGAACCATGTACCCATCCTCCGGTGGCCATCCAAATTATCAATATTATGAACCGGACGCTAGTTATGCGCCATCAAAATCACCACCACCACTCCAGCATCCTGTTCCTCAGCATCCCATTCCTAATTTCAACAGCGCTGTGCATCAACCGTCGCCTTCGCCAGGCATTCCACAGCAGCAATATCACCCTCAACAACAGCAACAACAAGGATATCATTATCGTCAAGCACCATCACAGCAACACTATTCCCCCGGTGCCTATACGCCACAGCAACAGCAACAAGGTAATTTGTATTCCCAGTTTGGGTTAAGTGACCCTGCCGCTCAGATGGGTATGCAATTTGCTGGCAATGCTGTTGCACAGGGTACAGCCTACATGGAACGTAACGTAAGTGCAACAGTTTCAACGATCCATCCATCGCGTTAAATTTTGTTACCATCTAGTTTAACCAATGGGTCAACCTGCCTGCACTGAGACACTATTTCAACGTGAGCAACATATACGTGGTCACCAAACTGAAGTTACTTCTATTTCCCTGGAGACATTCGGTAAATAATATGAAATACAATGCTGTATGAACTCAGATCGGCTGTCTCGTGATTAGCCATGGACCAGATCAATAAGGCGAACAGAAACTGGCCAGATGGATGGTTACAGTCCCCCAAGAGAAGATATTAATTCACCAGATCTATATATTCCAGGTAACGCGAGTACTGACGGTTAGAGGACAAATTTCTTATCGTTTCCTTCGCTTTAGTTATGGCAGTCGTCACATATATTCTGCTCTGCGGTCTGGCGGCCGGACAACAAGGACAGTAAGTAGATCGTAGGCTTAGTGGGCTACTGTTTTGTTTGCGTCCGGAGAGATGCTAATATGGCATGTTATAGATTCCACCCAGAAAAGCTGTATGTGGCAGGATCAACCGCTGTCGCGATTGTCTTCTCTGAATTCGTTTTCACTCGACTGGGTTGCTATTTCCTGAGCATTCCCTTTGAAGCTTCCATGTTGGATTTGATTGCTTATTATGGGTACAAATACGTCGGTATTATTGTAGTGGATGCGGTCAAACTTTTGGGTGTAAGTGGATGGATGTCATGGGCCGTGTTTCTTTACACTGGTTTGAGTGTCGGTTTCTTTTTGGTAAGTGAGGCAAAAAGAAAAAGGTAGACTGATCTTCTAAAAATTTCACCGTAGCTTCGATCGATGCGTTATGTGATTCTGCCTGATGCAGCTGCAGGGCCTTCTACGTTGAATCCTCAGCGCAAACGACGCATGTGGTTCCTGCTCATGATTGCAACTCTGCAAATTGTGTATATGTTTTTCCTTGTGAATTAAAATGCTTCAAAATTATATACATTTTAATAGTCATCTATCTGTGTCTCTTTCTCATTAGCAGGCATGAATTCAGTGTCCTGGCTTGTGCAGCGGTAGAAAGAGGATTTGGCTTCTTGGGTAGCATCCTCGAAATGGAGAGACATAGTGGGGTCGCTGCAGGGTATTACATTACAGGGCAGACGCCACTTCCCCGCGTCTTCACTTATTTGTCGAACACGTTGCTGATACATCAGGGTGAACTGTTTTCGTGGTCGATTAGCTGATGTGAGAGAAAATGAATGAGTGATCATGTATAGGGACAAAGCTTGTTACTTACATTCCTTCCCTAACATCGATGTGATAGCCTTATCTAGCGCTTCCTCAGAGTGCTCGTCGCTCTGCGTCCATAGATAGGTGACATCTATCCAAGGTATTAGTACTTCTGTCTTCCACGCACTGGCCGTGTGTGTAGCTCACATTCATCTTTAGGGCATGCCATGCTCTCATTGCTTTGGTGGATCGCATAAATGGGAAATGTGTTGCCGATCTCGGTATCAGCGGGGAATACACTGTAGCTTAAGCCGTTGTTTCCTGCGGTTGCCACGAGAGGTTTATCTGTAACAACCATGGCACGGGATGCCCACGTCCTACACGTCGTCAGTATATTTTTTTTTGCCACATTAGGATATACATACTCATTCGTATTCGTGGCCGGTAACCAAGCCTTATCAAGGTAGTCAATTCCCGCAATAAGCCATTGGCAGTTGAACGTTTGGCCATCTGCTGTTATGACGCCTGTGCACTTTCCTGTTTCTGGATCGATACTGTAATCCTTTAATGGGTGATTAAGCATGTAGACGCCACCATAGACGGCGCAGACCCTGTCAACAAAAAGTCAAATCATTTCTTCGTAGGAAGAGTAGCGTACCGGCAAAAAGCTTGAGCGATCTCACTTCCACCTCCGTACATAGGACACAAGTATGCACCTTTGGCAAAACGCCCAATAGACTTCATGAAATTTTGTGTGCGGGATAAAGCCGACGCTACAGGCTCTATACGATGTACTTAGCACCAGTAGCAGTGAACTATTTCCTGCGGATGTTTACCATTCTCGTCCACCATAGCAATGGCATGCAAGACTGCTGCCTGTAGCTGGCCCGTCAACTTGAATTTGTCCTGTAAGAACTGTGCATAAGACATTGTCTCGCATCCTAGTACTATTGTTTAGACCACTGTCATCGTGTCAACCAATGTTTTACCCTCCAATAAAGCTGGCTCATTTTCATAGTTCATTGCATAGGTTAAGAATTTCATCAGCTTTCGCTTTTCGATGGGGCTAATCGATTTGTTCGTAAACACATCTTCTCTTGAACTTGGCACCTACATTGGTATGCGCTAAATATCGGATTCTGCGCAAACCAAGAAAACTATCTGTACAAAATACCTTCTGCAGACACTGTTGCAATTTATCGAACAGAAAGATATCGTCGACGCTCTTGAACTCCAGATATTGACCGACACCGCTTCGAATAAGCGCCTCAATCATTTCTCCTTGGCAGAAAAGATATTTAGGCGCTAAATCCAAATTATACGATCGTGTTTGACTCCATGCTTTCATCAACACTCGTAGCTTAGTCACGCTCGCTGTGATATCAGCTGCTCCCTTTAGTGATTGCACTTCCTTCTCCAGCAATTCGCTCACTATGGCATCGTCTAGGGAAGATAACGCTGGTACGTGTGACCGCAAGGCTTCCCGCACATCGGCGCTGGGAGCTATTGTAATAGATTCCTCTGTGGGTTGATCATGAAGCTGAAATGTGACACCCTTAAAATTCTCTTTGTAAGAAGCTCTGTAGTTTATCTTTCCCTCCTTGTTGTCTGACACTCGCGCGCTGACGTCTTTCTGCCATTGAAGTAATTCGCGAAATCCGAAGACACTCCATTGACTACCATAGTGAGCGTTGCTATCCAGGTGTAAAACCTTCTTTCCAGCCCGGGCAAGTGCACTTCAGACATGAGGTTAGGCATGATGGTTATTGAGACAAACGATCCTTACCCAGCTAAAATAGATTCAATGAGACCCGTTCCTAGGACGACAATGTCGAAATCGGTCTCTTCAAGTAATGGTTGATCTGCCATATTCGTCAGGGAGGGAAAAAAAAGCGATTTACAGCTGTGCAGCTGCGTGCTTTGACGTGAGCTCCGACGCCGGCGTTCCTGATGTGTTTCAAGGCGCTGCTGCCTGAACAGTCATCTGCATAATGTACTTGTATCAAGGCGCCACGCTAACGTCCAGAAAGGTTTCAAGAGGTTTGAAATCTTACGCGCAAAGGTTTTGTGTATCAGTCCATGTAAAGGGGAAGGTGCACAGGAAGGTGAAGAAAACCAGAGGCCATCATTACTAGGAATCCCCCAATAATATACTTCTATCGTTTAGTCTACGACTATTAAAAGCGAAGGGCTTATATAACCCAGTGGTTACAGGGAATACGTAGGCAGCTTGCGTATGCAACCTTTGCTGCCAATGAACGTAGATATGTCCAACCTTCAGACAACAAAAACCAATACCAATGATGTGCATTGGGACAACGGGAACAGGAGCGGGCTCAAGTATCAAAGGGCATATCCGAAGCAGTGGTAAACAGAGGTCAAAATAACACGTGCAAACGACCGTTGTCTCAACGACAAATGAGCACCGGACGTCAAAAACGTGTCCGTTCTGTTAAGAGACTGCATCAATGCCAAATGCACGAATCGTCAAAGAGGGGCAAACAAGCGCGCCAGAGTACACGATTCCTTGCAATATCCCAGCAGAAAGGGAGGAACTTAGGAAGCGGGCCTACGGTATAGGAGTGGGTCTTGCTCTCGGTTTTCTTTAAACTGGCGTTCCACTTACATCAACTATAAAGGATATTTGCGCAATGTCACTTTGAGGTGTATACGCGCGCATGTACTGGTACAGCTGTTTGTATAGCTTCAAAGAACTATTTTTGCGGCTGCCACAAGGAAGCATGAAGCCAATGTTAATAGACGCTCTCAAAAATTTCAACCGAATCTTCGTCTGAGTCTGTCAATTGCACATCTGACCTACGAGAATACCTAAAGAACATCATGCAGCTGTTTTGCTGCTTCGTACACTGCGATTGAGAGCAAAGTCTCCAACAAGTTTCCTGATTTGTACGTCTCTGAGGAGCAATGTATTAAATTATACTGCACTGCTGTCGAGGTATTTGTTCGTGACAAGATGAATCTATGAGCAATACGCGTTTCTGATGGGTTATATTTATTGACGCGGGCTGTGCATGATAGACGTGTTAAGAGCACGACGGCGGTCCGTCGTTTCGACGCTATACCAGTAAAGCAATGAGGCTTTAAGCCACCAACTCCTGGAATAAGTGGAAACATCTTGCTTATTTTCAACACTCAGTAACCTTAACCTTTGGTCGACCCTCTGTGGGTTGAAACTATCGGGGACCACTGTATATCGAATGTACTGCTGTAGTTCGCTAAGCAGTTAGATATGCAAGGTACTGTACCACCTCGACAGAGCTTTGTCAGCGGGCTACACCAAGAACAGATGGCGAATAGCTAGATCAACTGTCAGCATCATTAAGATCCTCTGACCCGCAAAAGAATCGTACTACAGATAACTTCATATATGCACATGGCTCGGATACTAGTGGTTAAGAGATATATATCCGGTAAATATGTTGTCGCTTTCTCATGTCCTATGCCCTGTTGATGAAACAATGGTAAAGATGTTTAGCCATTATTGCCACTAAATACGCGCTTAACCACCATCTACAAGGATATAATCAAGGGAACCAGCGTATCAATCGAAGATAACCTAAAAGCAGACACGTTAGTATCAATGAACCTCTCCGTTGTGGAATTGGAACCATGGTGAGGGCAAAACCATCTTTACAAAACCCCCAAGTGCTTAGAAATCGTACTTCAACGTGTGGAACAAGGGAAAAAAATTGCAGAATATAGACCAATCACAACCGTTATACGGTCTATAACACTTGCCAAAGAAGTCTACATGAACATGCACTATATGCAGGGATCCTTCATGCAAGCGTTTCTCATTAAAAACTGGCTGCAAACAATGCAAGAAACAAAATTGGCGCAGTTCATGATCTTTGAAAAATAAAAAAATAAAAATCCGTTCCCTCCCAGGCATGTAACCCGAACCAAATAACCAAGGACAGAATTATAGCGAATGAGAGTCAATGCTGGAAATATAGAATGATGTTTAGCATCTTTTTCACCTTGTGTTCCCTGTCAATCTGGATGACAGATGTAGTGAGATGATCCAAGGACATTGATTGGGGGATTTCGGCAGATAGATTTCTGGACTAATGTTTAATAGAGGTTGCGCCATTATCCGATGGTGTGATCGATACTATTTGTAATCAAGTTACTCTTTTGTGGCTGCTTCTGCACCGCCTTTTTCCGCGCCTTCTGTACATACGGACAATCAACAGCGGTATACGAATCCTACGGGACAAACGCGACACCGTTCCCCGACGGAAGTATGTTTCTTCAGAAAAAAAAACTTTTCAGTGGATATCGCGCTTGGTGTTCGCGATGGCGTGCTAGTATTGCGTATTCCACACGACTTGCGATTGGTTCCTGAGATTGTGCAATGGAAAAGGTTTTTAAACGCCGCTGTCATTGACACAATAGGGAAGATCGGTTTAAATAGACCTGAATTATTTTTTTCTGTTCCTGGTTTCCTTTACACCTGTCTCTAATGGAAAAAGAAAAAGGGGTCCCATTCCCAGAAGATGTTATAGCATCCGAATTATATATTGAAAAAGCCGAGAAAGTAGATTTCGTTGATGATTCTCCTATTGAAGAAGTTCGGGCAAGTGTTCCACCCACCGATGATCCTACATTACCTACTGCCACTTTCCGTGCCTGGTTCTGGGGCATTGTATTCTCCATGGCAATTTCATTTACCAATCAGGTTGGTTAATAAGCAATAGGTTAACAAACAAATATTAAAACTGATCTTGAACTTTATCGTAGTTCTTTTGGTTCCGCGCCAACCCATTGACCATCAAAGTCATTGTCGTTCAATTGCTCGCCTTCCCAGCAGGTCATCTTTTCGAAAAAATCTTACCACAATGGACAATCGGTTTCGGACGCTTCAAATTCTCGTTAAATCCTGGACCATTCTCCGTAAAAGAACACGTACTGATCACCGTCATGGCCAATGCAGCCGCTACTTCGTTCGACGCTATCGACATTATCGTAGTCCAGAAACTGTACTATAATCAATCATGGGGTTTTGGAGGCGGTATTCTGCTGGTCTTGAGTACCAGTATCCTTGGATTTGGTTTCGCTGGTATTTTGCGTCGCTACCTCGTTAGACCATCTGGTATGGTCTGGCCCATCAACTTGGTGAACGCTACCCTCTTCCACACACTTCATCGCAAAGTTCCAAAAGAAGTAGCAGATGCAGAAGCCGTCACTCCCGGTCTGCGGCTGTCGCGTAATAAGTTCTTCATGATTGCCTTCGCGGCATCGTTCTGCTGGTACTTCTTTCCTGGTTATATCATCCCTGTGGTTACCTCGATCTCTTGGATTTGGTAAGACGGTCACTTATTTTCCTTTTTCTTTTAAATTGCTAACGAAAAACGTCATTCTGCTTGATAGCTGGATCAAAAAGGACTCTGTGCTTGTATCTCAGATCGGTAGCGGCCTGCACGGCCTTGGCATCGGCAGTTTCACTTTGGATTGGAGTAGTTTGGCGGCATGGTATCCTAGTCCATTGGCCATCCCGTGGGTTGTCCAAGCAAATATGCTTGCTGGTTTCATCTTTTTCATCTGGATCCTCGTGCCCATCATCTATTACACAGATACCTTTGAAAGCAAGAAATTCCCATTCTATAACACCAACCAGTACGACATCTGGGGGAACCCATTCGATCGTGGCAGAGTCTTGACACCTGAGCAATACTTGAACGAAACCGCTTACGCCGATTATTCGCCGATCCGTATTACTGGATTCTTTGCGATTTGTTATGGCCAGGGCTTAGCTGCCCTGGGAGCAATTATCTCCCACACTATCTTGTACAACGGTAAGGAGATTTGGCGCCGGTTCAAGAATGCTCGTCAAGAATCAGATGACATCCATGCCCGTCTCATGGATGCTTATCCTGAAGTACCTGAATGGTGGTACTTGGCGCTCTTTGCGGTTGCTTTGGCTCTCAGCTTTGTTACCATCATCCTTTGGCCTTCTGATATACCGTGGTGGGCACTCATCATCGCCGTTGTACTGGCTCTTATTTGGCTTTTGCCTATTGGTATTGTTACGGCTATTACTTCACAATCGCCTACCATCTCTATGATTACCGAGTGGGTATATGGTGTCATCCGACCTGGCCATCCCATTGGTAACATGATTTTTAAGACCTATGGGTATATTACGGTTCGACAAGCTCTTCTATTCGCCCAAGATCTCAAATTAGGGTAAGTTGTAGATATACTCTCCGCACCGCGAAGTATTAATTGTGGTTGTGTTACAGTCATTATATGAAAATTCCTCCTCGTGAAATGTTCATCTTCCAAGTGGTTGGAACAATCGTTGCCTCGTTTGTCTCGCTTGGTACCACAAACTACCTGCTTGAGTCTATTCCAAACATTTGCACAAAGGCAGCTTATCCTTGGACTTGCCCTAATGCTGGCCTATTCGGCGCGTCATCTGTCATCTGGGGTCTTATTGGTCCCAACAAGTTTTTTGCTACAGACTCTATCTACCATGTGATTCCGTACTTCTTGCTTGCTGGATTCTTATTACCCATCCCGATTTATCTGCTCTCACGCCGCTATCCAAAATCTTGGGTCAGCAAAATTAGTATTCCAGTCTTCATGCTGGGTCCCACGCCCTACCCTCCTGGTAAGTCTACACAGCCGCATTTTCTTTCTTTCTTTTTCTTACCTCTCTATTTGTTTAGCTGGCACTGTTGTCATGCCTACTTGGGCCACGATTGGATTCGTTTTCAATTATTTCATCAAACGTAGACGATCAGCCTGGTGGAAAAAGTACAACTACGTTCTTTCTGCTGCGTTGGATTCTGGTGTCGCGATCTGTGCGATTGTGATTTTCTTCGCGTTCCAAAACTCCGAGATACACTTCCCATCATGGTGGGGAAATAACACGGATTCAGTGGACCAGTGTCCTCTGGCGACTGCCAACTGGCAAGGTGTTGATGTTTATGCTTGAAGCATGGATTCCTAGTCGATGTACATTTTTGTTTTATTTTTTATACTTTTAGTCATTCTGCATTATTTTTCATACCCAACCTTGTGTGTACATTTGTCTCTTTTACTATTATTGTTACTATAACTCCCGTACGGGTCACGAACCAACCCTCTTCTATTATGTAAAAAATAAAAAGGTTGATACACGCTTACAAGTTACTGTCACCAAAGAGGGAAGGGGTGGACATGTATTCATTCGTAATAAGAAGAAGGTTCTCTATTCGGCTTTTATGTATTGATTACGTTTCTATGCTATCGGCGAAGTGGACTCGTTTCTTTCTTTTGGCGTATGTCTGCACAGACGCAGTCTCCTCTTCGTCGCGGTTCGCTTGTAAAATAGGCGACTCAACTTCTTGAAAGCGAGCTCTTTTCAAACTTCTCTCACGTCTGAGATGTCTCACTTCCTTCTCTTCTTCGTTTTCTTTCATATCCACATCTAATTCTATGTCCAAGACATCCATCTCCGAATCCACTTGATTCCCATCACCATGTAACGCGCCTTCTTCCTTATTTGTGTCCATTTTGTTTTCTGTTACCTCTCCAAACCTTACTGCTGAATTTGTAGCTTGCAATGTTGCATCGGGTGTCTTGAGTTCTTGTGATACTTCCGCAGACTTGCGCGGAATAATATGCAAGAGTGTATTCAGTGATTGTATCGGTTGTTCGTAGGTGGAATCGATATGAGGAGGAAGCGGAACAAACCGCGCGTGGTTCAAAATGTTGCGCAATTTCGTATCGCTATAAAATTCCTGCTGGGCATAGTCGTGTATGTCTGCTCAAATGCATTATTTTCCTGAAATCGTATCGTCATGTTTACCAGTACGGCTATCAGAAGAAGTAACTTCCTGCCGTCGTTTCAAAAGTTCATCCTCGATAGAGTTCCGAATAATTAAAGTTTCTACATAGACGGGCTTTGTTTGTCCTATACGGTGCGCTCGCTTGATGGCTTGTATTTCCATAGCTGTTTGCCACACTGGACTGACAAAGTATACATGCGTAGCAGATGATAAGTCAATGCCATAGGCGGCTTTTTGGACCGCCATCACAATGACATTTGCATTATCCGACGTATTGAACGTCAAGATGGTCTGGGACCGTTTCGCATTGGTCTACCATGTTCCATAAATAAAGTGTACTCTCGCCTAACCATGCTTACCATGTGACTATCGAGGTACATTAGTGCTCGTACCCGCGCCAGTTGCAGTGCGACGTAGATCTCTTGAATCTCGTTATAGTGCTGGGAGAAAATAATGGATTTTTCTGTCTTATGCGTCCTACAGATCCGATCCACAAGGTAGTTAATTTTACTACTTGTGCTACATGCAATCGTTGCATCTGAGAATGCGTTTTTCGTGTAGTAAGTAAGCGATAGGTTGCTTTCTTCGCCTGATGCCACTTCTTTCGTTTTGTCCTGGCGACTAAGCTTTTTCAAAGTATCATTTGTACCATCGTACATGTACAGCTCCTCCGCATTTTCTGCGTGCGCTGTCTCCTTGATTAACCGTTCAACCGTGTCCATATCCATGATACAGTGGTTACTACCCTCATAGGCACCGTTTTCACCGCGGAGCCATCCCCATTTCTCCTTGAAAATCGGCGGTAAGCCACGGACGACGAGGGAGGGTGAGTGACTGTTCATCATACACATGAACATCTTATCGTTCAGCGCATGCTCGAGAACCTCTTTGATCTGTCGCAGAGTGGGCTCATCGCTTCCGTAATCTTCTAGCCCCAAACTGACAGCCTCCAGTTTTTCAATACAGTTCTCGTACGATGCTTTTAACCAACGGAGATCAACCGAATGCCACAGGCAACTTTGCCATAGGTTATGCACTGTTTCATGCAAAGCTTTCTTGTTGTTCTTTGAAAACAGATAGTCCGGTCCTTCGCGTTTCGACAGGATAGCGTTTAGGCCAATCATGGCGATCTGACAGTTATGAGCCTGTTGTGCATGAGTTGGGTAGCGTTTCTCTATAACGACATAACTTTACCACCCATTGGTAATAATCGAAATCAAGGAACACTTGCTTCCGATAGAGTGGTGGGAGCTTTACTTCTTCCTCGACGTCAGCTCTTTGGTTCCGGATCATCGTCGTTTCCATTAGCTGGGATACTTTTGCAATTGCCCAAGGTTTGCCCTTCATAAAATTCTTGGTAATAAGCTGGCTCCATAACTTCTGGTTTGTTCCAAAAGGTGATAGATTTAGCACTCGACCAAGCAGAATCCCTAGTCTATGAAGATCGTACAAGAAAGCATAGTTGTATTTCGGCTTTTTGTGTGCCACGGAAATGTATGTACCTGTTTAGGTCGTCTATCTGTCCTTCATGTCTAGTAAGAACTGTTGCTGATTCTGTCAAGTTCTGCGTGGGTGTTCCTGTGCAGACCCACTTCCAATTAGCAAATAGTTTTGCCGCTAGCTCTGAAAGCCTATTTTTTGCGGAAAGACGATGCCCTTCGTCTAAACAAGGTTCACGTTCTGTAAGGACACTTCTACACGCTGGAATCTTACCAACAATCACTCGCTTCCAATGCACTTGAAGAAGGGGAGATATGTACGCCTGCTTAGCTGTAGATGCGGGGCATTGGCAATCTCTCACCCTTGTAGCCCCAATGTAGGGACACTGACATATACGAGGGATCCCTGAAATGCAAGAAAATGAACATCAAAGTTCCTGCATGCATTTGCTTGCCTCGAAATTCAAGACCACCCATGCTATTTTCATTGGAAAACCTGCTTTGGCTAATGAGAACTAAATGGTGCTGCAGTAGCTGCCTTGCATCTGGAATATCCTTCTTGTTATCGTCTAACACGACGAATCTGATTTCCCCATCTTGGATGTGCTTTTTACTATAATCAGTTTCGGTTTCTTATCCTACAAGACTTACTTTGTATATCTCCCCCACCCACTGCGCAACCAGGTTATCTGGCACTATAGCAGATGGGAAACAAGGCAGCGTCAGCACAACGTTTTCGCACCTCATTATTTACCAATCACCAGTGTCGCATATGATGCGTAAACGCGTAACACGGGAATTTCAATATCTCTCCGCCGTGCTCTTTCGCAGAAAGAGGCAGGGATATCAGACCATTCGTAATACGCTGGATAGAGTCGCAGCAAATGAATGATTTCTTCCGAAAGACGGACATGACAATACTCCCAATTCACCATATGGCGCAATAGCTGGTCTGCAGCTAAAGCCCACAGCGGTTTTGGACTTTGATTTTTCCAACTTGACAAGAGATCGGTCATCATATGATTATCTAATGGGTTGGGAAAGTGTCTGGTTGCCACGATAGCTGAGAGACAGATGCAGGTTTTCCCTGTGCCCTTTTTGTTTGTTTTTGTTCAGATGCAGCACCAGATAATGTAACAATCAGAATTTTTACCATATCTTCGCAAATGACTCCCCCGCCAACATCCGGCTCCATGCATGGCGTTGTTGTAACCGTAGACGATAGCTGATTGAAGTAATAATGAATGTTGTCGACCGAGATGAACTCCACCACCTCGGGGGCAGATATCCACTGTGGTGCAAGTTCTCGTTGAAGCATTTTCCACAAGGACCGCTGCGAGCTGGATCAGATAACGATCAAGTGAAAATCAATCAACCAACCTTTTGATACCCGTACAATACGGTTTTCATACCATCCAGATGATCCTTCATTAGACACTTGTTCAAGAAAAAAATAATGTCTGGGTCACCACGCGCCAATCTAAATGGTTGTGGTGATGGCATGGTGAGGAAGATATCTAATAGGTTCATTGCATCCTATGCCACATCAAGCTCAGCACTAATATCTTATGCATATTAATCACCACTTACAACTTGTTGAAAAACATGTACAGGTGGCATGTCCGAGTCGGCACCCATAAATGAGTCCGTCCGACGATCCAGTAGCGTCATGAACTCTAAGAAATTCTGACCATTTGGACCTAATGCGGGCACAGTAGCAGGGAATGGCACAACTAGGACATAGATACGGATGCAAAGTGTGCTGGTACTAATGAGTCTGCATGTTGCTTGAATTCGGGAGGCTTTTTGCAAACGTTGAATGAGTTTGCATTGCGACCGATGTTCTGTGATTGGCTCCCATTGCGATAATTGAAATGGAATCCAGGTGGAGGTGCGATTGTTGTCAGTTGCATTCACATGTATTTGGAGAGATCCGGCTGGAATCGCACTTGCAGTCGAAAACATGAGACACTTTGATAGAAAATAAATAAAGAACGTCCCGGATTCCGAATTCACGCGACTATTAACTGAAATTCCACTTGTGATAATGAGAATTCCATTTTGCGCACCTTTTTGACAATTAGTAACAAGTAGCAGTATGTTGTTGTATTCTTTTCTCGGCTATCTGATCATGTCTTTTTCATATCGTTGGATCGCCTCTTTCGAGGATATTCATTCCACTCATCATGCTCCGCTTGAAAAATGCATAAGAAGTCTATTTATTCGTGGCAAGTGACCTACTGCAGTTCTCGAGAATTCTTCAATATGCTGCCTTGAGACCATGTCACTGCTGCATTTCTTTTTTGTATGTAGTTCATGCACAGTGCCAACGTGCATACTAGACAATTTTCCCCGAACAATAGCATTATAACAGATCCTACATTGGGAACATTAAGAATCTTTTCTTAACGTTTCAGAAGTCCTCGGCGTTTTGTTTGTTGCCCAATGACATGGATGTTGGTCGTACAAGAGGGGAGAGAGGGGCCTGGCATGTATACTGAAAAAGAAACGTGTGTTGTCGTCTATCCTACACGATCTGAGAAAGCCACAAACAACCCGTTTGGCTGCAGTCAGAATGGGCAACAGAAAACTATGCACAATGACGAAAAAAGCAAACGTCTGGATGACATCGATACATTGTCTATAGGTCCCCCCCTTCACTGCTCCTCTTTTGTTTCGCTTCAATCTTTTTTGGGGGAGAAATATATGCCTAGTTGCTCGTCATGACCATGATTAACTCACCAAAGGATGATCTCATCGTCACCCCACTCCTCAAACGAGACAGCCGTGACATTCAAGCAGAAGACGCGTCACTGTCATTGGAAACCAGTCGACTGATGATCCGCTCGCCAGACAACGACAATTCCGTTCAGGAATTACATGACCCGCCGTATAAAAAGTTCCGCCATGACCCATGGGGTGTGGACCATCTATGTACAAACCCTGCCAGCCCACTGGTCAATGTGGATCTTGAGGTAAGGCAACATTGTCCACCGTGCGCAAAAAAAACCCAAAAAATAGAATTGATTTGTGGCAACCAACGTAGACGATATTCAATTATTCGACGTTTCAACTTTTAAGTCGTGAACAGCAAGATCAACTTGCCCGCCTATTACCCGATATTGATACCATTACAACCGAAGATTGTTTCAAAACAATTCCTCCCGAGTTTTTTTCGAAAGCAGAAAACACAATATTCTGGAATTCATTGGATGATTGGCAATCAAGGCTGGGGGCAGGTGAATTAGGAATCACACCCAGTCGCACGGGTGAGGATGCCTATCTCCCGGCATCGAGCAACGAGAGTTTCAAGGTACAACAATTAAGGTTTTAGAACTAAATTACTAAAAATAATGGGGGAAAACGGATGATAATTAGGACGATGCGTTCGAAGCATACTGGGGTGAATTACTCGACCGAGATAAACTGCATAACGTAGCAGGGTATGCTAATGCCTTCACAAATGACCTGCGTGTATTGGGGCATATCTAACAAAAGCGGAAACATTTAGGGATTCCAAAAACATCACACTCAAAGATATGTGTCGCAAGGGACTGATCCGCGAAAACGATAAAATAGTGTACAAGCGAAATTTTAGTGCATGTAAGGTGGTTGTGTCAAAAGCAATGACGGTAAGATAGAAATGACAAAAGATAAGGAGAGAGAGCCAAAAGAAAAACTTATCCTATCTAAGGTTGTGAAAGCAAGTGGGACCGCTGGCATATCCATTAAGTTGGATGATGAAATCTTTGAAGACTTTGAAACACCAACAGCGTTGGAAACAAAGATACTCGATCATCATGGCAAGGTAACGAAAGACAAGCGACCCAACGGAAATGCCTTCAAGAGCATTAGGCTTATTCGCGATGGAAAAGATATGGGTCGATTATTTGATATTCGGAAAGATGGATTCGGCGATATCAATTAAAGCTGTTGCATTTTGTTTTTATTAAAATCAATCGTTGCACATGAAGCTTCTGCACATGTAGGTAGGACACCTATCCCTTTCTTTCCTTATAATGAAGGAAAACTTTTTGCTGTTGCAACCCCTGTCTTTAGTCTGAGCAATGGATTATCATTTTACAAAAGGCTACTTGCAAGAAACTGATGCTGAACGTTCTCTATCGTTCTTTTAACATGAAGAATATTGTTTGAAATAGCACTGTACCATGTGTATTTAGCTCATACAAATGCTACCAAGAATATGAACGTGTTGTCGCCCCTTATGACATTGTGACAGTATGCGAAAACTGGCACTACATGCATGTGATTGCTTTTCTTTTTTGTGTTTGCTTGAGGAATTAAAAGCGCTCGTATGTCTTCTAATGTACTATCTTAGATGGGTATCATTGCAAGATATACAAGCTGGTGTAACCTAACAACAAGCAGCTGAAACGGAAAAGGTCAAATAAACGGAAAAATATTCCAAATGTACACTTGGTATCCCATATAAGTTACGGTCGGAGGTCTTTTATATAAAAATTATACAGTCTCTGTCACTTGCGAACCTGCTAATCAAAACATAATAGTCTTTGGAAACACCGTACAAATGTAAATGTTACATAAATAGGGAATTAACCAAAGGTTTCTTGGGACAAATCGATACAGGGTCAAACTCTAGGCATATTAGAAAAATCTAATCACTTTACGCAAACAACTCGCGAAATGCAATTGGGTTTTGGACTACTATCAATTCATCTCACCCTTACCTAGCTTCCACGAAAACAAGAAATAAATATAAACATGCCGCTATGTACTAGTTGTCAATGTCACCGTTTCCCCTTGCACAGATAGTAGGATGGTAGTATTAGGTGAAGACGTTGTATCATGAAGCTAAAACGTTTACTTCTCATGAAACACAGTAAATGATGTGTTACAGATCGGGCATCTCTGAGATTTGATGACTATCATCTTTCATGCTACACTGTTGCCTCCAAGGGACAAGGATGGAGTATGATGTTATTGGAATAAGGTTACTGGTGTAAGTAGCTACCACGTTTTTTAAGTGATAGATCCGTAAAGGGGTCCAATAAAGTCGCTAAGAGTAGCGATCGCCGAGTGTTTACTTCGGGGTAATGCTTCGATACAGAAATATGGGGAAGTGCTCACCTGCAGGCCACAAAAGGTCGCTTATCACGCGAAATTTCTAAATGGAACACAACTAAGATGATAATGAAAGTATCTACGGGCGAGTTAGGATACGTCCAAACCAGAGATGTTGCCACCTGCATCAAGATCATGGTGTAATTACGAAGATATTACTAGGTATAGCGTCACCGAGAAATTTGAAGACGCTTGCAAACGTAATAAGTTGTGGACAGCATTGGCATCAGCCACCAAGCATATTCGGTTGGCACTATCGTAGAGAAAGTCTCTGTAACCCGTGTTCAACTGTGAGTATCACCATGCAAGGAGAAGTTTCCTATTTCAGCAGTGTGAAGAAGCTATAGGGCAGGAACAAATATGTGGATAAGCAATATATAATTGTGGAAAGTATATAAGATTTTCATGCTCAAGTTTTGTGTAAGACGACTTAGTGGAAGGACCTATGGCTTCGTTACCACTGGTATTAAATACAAGCTCGACTAAATCAGAAAGGTACAGGGCTTCCTGTCATAACGAAATGGGATCCAACGCTCTGCCAACCACGGTGCAGTTCCATCGCAACACAATCTGTCCACCCTCGTTGTTGCCTTCCAATAACGATAATAACAAGTAAGCATAAAACACTGTTAAGGAACTGCATAGGAGCGCAAGCAAATATTCATAATCCCTAGCTCCTTCCTCTTTTGTTCTGTCCGCGCCAAGTAACATGCTAGTCCATCACATTTCAATTTGGGAGACTTCTTTTCCCCTTCCAAACAGTCCCTACATGCCTGCTTTGCAACTGTTCCCTACTTCAAATGGCATGAAGTCAAATATTAACAACTCACTCGCAGATAGTTCCTATTCCATTATATGTTGCAACTGACTTAATCACGCATTTCAGCGACAACAAAATCATCCTCCATCTGTTAATCTGGTCGTGCGACTACGGCGCGTCTCCTTTTTCCTTGGCTATGTCCTTATCTTGCAACCTAGCCTTCCAGATTAGGTGCTATACGTCAGCTATACTAAATTGCAGATGTTTGTTGTTCGACATAGATTATGCGTCAAGCACATGTAAGCCGAGTGATCTTTATGGAATAATTGATTTTTTAGTACAAACCTAAAAATCCATGATTTCGCTTGTAACTTTGTATCAAACAAAGACGATTTGACGTTTCGTCCAACTATATTGTATGATATTACTGTAAATCATGTATCCTTGAAGGACCAGGTTCATGTAAGCAACACGAATTTCAGTTTCCCATGCAAATGTTTTGAAGGCAGCGTGTACAGATGCTTCTAACGTTAAAAGTAGTGGAACACACAACATATATTATCAAACTGCGCTTATTGGTTCCAAGTCTCTTCAAGCATATCAGTGACACTGCAGCTGGCATAAAAAAGTTTCAGAGAGCATGTGTAAATCTGTGGCGCATTGGTGAGATGAATGAGAAAGACGCATAGGAATGAAAGGCAATCTGATCCAATGACAAGGAGGTAATGAGTATAGGATCTCTTTTATACACAGTAATGCAGATAGAAATCAGAATAAATAGAAGAAGAGAGGCACAAAGAAATATTAATTAGGTAAAGAAAGTGAAAGCATACTTTTGGTCGGTGTAGCTGATTTTCACATGGAATACCTCTCAAAAAGAAATAACAAGGGCTCGACTGAATATGGCTTATGTACCTAGAAAAATCGATGCATTCCTCAGCCATTGATTACCAGATCAAGGAAGAGAATTGAAGAGACATGTAGGTACGAAGTTTCATATCTGATAGCAGGAACAACTGTTTGGCAAGACTTGACTTACTGTAAGATCTTCTCTACCCAATCACCCGAAGACTCCGCAAACAAAAAAGGAAAGCATATGCCCAAGCGCTTGTCAAGTCCTATGTATGTGTATCTTTGGAATAAGACGTCCTTCGATAATGCAACCATCAGGATCTGTGTACTTTTTGGGTGTGTTCGACAGAAGAAAGGAGTAGATTTATTTGACATTGTTTATAAACCTTACCACGGTCAATTTAACCAACGTCCTTCTTGATGTTAAGCACGATAGTAGCATGAGATGATCACCGTGATGAGGTAATGATAGCTTAATCTATTGAACTCGGTGACAATACCAAATTGCAGACGCTAAAGTTCGGGTAGTGTTCTATCAGAAAGCTACACACTACTTAAGGCAACACGATAACACCAATTATCTCCAGTCGCGAAAAGCATTTCTATATCGATGGATATCACAATAGTCAACTATACTATACAGATCTTGCGAGTCAAGATCTATGCCACTACGTTTGCTTGAAGATTTGTAGTGCTCGTATTCTGAATAAGGACGACAAAACAATCGCTTCTATCATATATGACAAATGTAAATCAAATACAATCATCTGTCGTGTTCTCGATTCTGCTATTAAACAAGAATTTTGTCAAGTACATGCAAGCGGATCACTGTCCTGATTGCATTGTCCAATGAATTCCTCAAGGTCGAGCAAGGCCAAGGTCTATAACGCAACGAGATACGACCGTTCACGTTAACGATCGCGTCAAAGAATGAAGGGGAAAGACCGCCCACAAACCGGTTTTCATCATGTATAGATGTCCAAAAGTGAAGCTGTCCACAAAATGAAGATATCCACAGAAAAACATGGTAAATGCCGTTCCACAGTGTGGTAGCTATTGGTGATGATTTGACCTCATCTTCAAGTACAGAGCTTTTGGATACTTAAATGATGCCATATTTTAAGATCTGGGCTCAGATCGTTGATGATACCATTTAATCACAGGGAAGAGAATATGCCAAAGCTTTTGGCCCTAGCAAAAGAGGGAAAAAGCTGTTGTTGATCATGTGTATTGGCACAGTGGATAATTACGCTGGATCACGCAACGGACGTATGCTCATGAGAGGTTGTCACTAATGTTATACAAAGACGAACATGACTAGTATGTACCTCCTTTTGCCAACAGGTCTTTCCACGAGCAAGAGCTTGTGCGGCTGTCGACGGCATACTGTGTACCATCTGAGATACGTCTAATATGCTCTGCACAACAAAACCCTGACTGACTCAATAAAACTGTCCACTGGTATTCCCCTTAAAAAATACATACCATTGCAACTTGTGGACGGTAGAAATACACATCGTTTTTACTGACAGAAATAGGTCCTATCTTGGCATCTACGGCTCCTGGGTAGCATTACATGTGACGGGATGCCCCGCTGGAGTCCCAATCATCTGTACATGCTGAAATCAAATTTTCGCACTTTTTGTACTCCTTTTTCCGACGTTCACCAACCATTGATTACGCATACCCATAACAATATAGAATGGTGGCCCTTGATCTCGACGCGTGCTTAGAATGTCTTTATAAAAAACAATTACTAGCGGAATGCGTTATCAAAGAGATCTGCGAGAAGACGAAAGAATTGCTGATGAAAGAAAGCAATGTGGTCCACATTCGTGCACCTGTCACAGTCGTTGGTGACATCCATGGGTATAAAGAAAATATTCATACCAATGTTTGCCCATGGTGTCTGAATCGTGAATGCATACCTCTTTTCTTTGTTGTATAGACAGTACTATGATCTAATCGAGATATTCCGCATCGGGGGATACTGCCCTGACACAAACTATCTCTTTCTTGGTGAGCTTTAGAAAACAATCAAACATTAAGCCTTACCTACGTTTTATATCCGCGGATACCCTGTTAGGTGATTACGTTGATCGCGGATTGTTTAGTGTCGAAACCATTTCTTTGTTGACATGTCTTAAACTGAGGTATCCCGATCGGGTCCAACTCGTGCGCGGTAATCATGAATCAAGAGCGGTGACACAGGTAAAAGGTTCTGCTATTGCCTGAATAAATATCCCCAGCTAACGTAGATAGACCTATGGTTTTTATACTGAATGCACACGGAAATACGGCTCGCAGCAAGTATGGCAGTACTTTACGGACATGTTTGATTTTCTGACGTTATCTGTCGTCATCGACAATACGATTTTCTGCGTACATGGAGGTAATGGCTTAAAACATACCTGTCTCCATCTTTCCTCCTTTTTCATACCCCAAAATGGATGAACAGGACTGTCACCAACGATACATGTTCTTGATCAGATCAAGATCATTGATCGATTTCGAGGTAAATTATTAAATAGTGTAAAACGAGGATATGCGAATAATGTGATGACGGTGGTGACGTTACAGAGATACCACATGAGGGCGCTATGGCAGATTTGGTATGGTCTGATCCTGACCCAGACAAAGAGGAATTTGCGATATCTGCAAGGCAAGTGAAAGAGTACTGTACAGTGGCCATACTCACTGTGAATTAGAGGGGCTGGCTATATGTTTGGAAGCTCGGTAGTTGATCAATTCCTGCGGATGAACAACATGACGCATATTTTACGAGCCCATCAATTGTGTAATGCAGGCTATCAGGTAGAAAATTAAAAAAGCAAGAAAAAGAGGAAACTGATCCATTTGGTTATAACAGGTGCTATTTGACGATAAACTGTCAACAGTATGGTCTGCTCCGAACTATTGTTATCGGTGTGGAAATCTTGCATCCATCCTAGAAGTAGGAGTTAATGGAGAACGCTTTTTTAACGTATTTGATGCCGCA
The DNA here is from genome assembly GCA_000697055.1 of Saksenaea vasiformis B4078. NCBI lineage: Eukaryota > Fungi > Mucoromycota > Mucoromycetes > Mucorales > Saksenaeaceae > Saksenaea > Saksenaea vasiformis. Next base: position 69,357 of record JNDT01002232.1, on the reverse strand, counting down.
CCAGAGAACGAGCGTCCAGCACAAGTGCAACAGAAGGTTACAAAAGGATCCATTTTATGCAATAAGTCTAACATCATCCATAGGAAACACATATCGAATATTTTCTGTAACGTCCCATACAGAATGTTACTTACTACTTTTTATTAAAATGTCTGAAAGTGTACTCTGATGTACGTGATGTTTAAAATTGGGATTTCAGTCTGTTTTATTGCGTATATCAGGAAAAGGCGACTTCTACGACTTGAGCAAATACAACTTGCTTTTCCTTGAAGTACTGTAGAAATAAAGATAAGAATAAAGAACAATGTGTCACTGCGAGGTTAATTTAAATAGACAGATAATGATAGATACTAGCTAGACGATACTGCCATAAGATGAGACTACTAATAGAAAAACTGAGCCGCGTGATTTTCTTAAAAGGTTGCTAACTGTATATCACCGTCAGCGCCATAGCTAGACCTCGGAGTCATGTGGCTTCACAGATAATTCCATGCTCGCCTTGACATAATGTACGAAGACAGTTTCTGTCCTGAGGCTCTTTCTACAAATATTGCCTTTGTACCATATATTGCCATGTGCACTCCGTGCCACTGTACGGACAGTGTCTCCAAGGATTCTTCAACGAATGCTTCCTTGCCTCGGTATTGTTCGACCCAATGCGCCAACGTCTGCTCGCGCATTCTCTCCATTTTGCGCACATCTTTGAGGCACTCTTTTCTCGAGGCAGATGCTGGTTTCTCCTCACTAAATAACCAATCGCTGTGTTCTTTCTTACAGTGAAAGATAAAATCAACGCAGTCGTCGGCATCATCACATGCTTTTGGTATGACAATATGCACTCAGATAATCGGGACAAAGCTTGTTGGACCTTCTGCTATGTGTTTGAGCTTCTTCAAATCTACCAGTTTGCAGAAGTGTTGGACATCTTTTGGTTGATGTTGTCTTGCTGCAGTCCTTTTTTCTCGATTTCTCTTGGACTGACTGCGTTCGCTTTCGCTTTTCACCATCCAGCGGTCGTTGTGTGCGCTGCTGAGCCTGCGCACTCGATTCAGGCTGTTCACCACGCTCAGCTTCTTCAAGACTTTCTCGCACTATGGTTCAACATAAGAAATAAGATCAAATCATGTATATTATTGAGGTTTTTATTTGACATACGTGCTTCAAGTTCCATTTGGCAACTCTTCTTTATCTTTTTATAGCGGATTATCTGAGCCACCGTCATGCCCTCGTATTCACCCCTGATCGTGTCAGCAGTGGCTGTAGATGGCTCTGACATTGCTGCAAGTGGTATAAAAATATATGAAGGTCCTCGTTTTTTCTTCTTCGATGCTGGTTCGTGTCGGCTTATTTTTTCCAGCTAGGTCACAGCCCAAAACCAATGAGAAAGCCAAAGGCTATTGATCAAACTACTAACCACGCTTGCTCGGTTCATTGAGGGGATATGTTTTGTTCGTCCTCATCTCGTGGCCCGCTTGACCACAATCGTGGCATGCAACTTTTGAATTTATTTATATGCATATAGTTTACAGTCTGACGACATACCTTGACTAAAAGCTTCCTCTTCTTTTTGTTTCTTTTATGCTTTCTTGAATGCGGTGTATAATAATGGCGGATATAGGAGGATATTCGCTGAAATAAACAAATCTGAGGGAGTTTGAGGGAGTCGTGCAGGTCTGGAAGTGTCATGGTTAATAAAAAGAAGAAGAAAGGGAGGAGTGTAGGTGAAAAAAAAAAAAAGAATTTTGGTCTGGTTTTGCTTTTGACAACATTTTGTATCTCACATGCAGCCACCTTCTCGTTAGGAGCAGAACAGCAGAATGAATGTCAATTGCTCATTGTTGAATAAATAATGATCCCGTCACTTTGTCTACTGACTCAAATTCGATGCATAAGTTATTCATCTGCTTTGAGTTGTTTTCTCCTAATACCTGCTTTTAACTCTGACAAGACGTCTTCAATAAACCGCGAGCACCGCCCGAAACGTCCCTTTCCAGTTGGTATAGTGCCTTTCGCTGCAGTTCCGTTCACAGAAGGACCAAAATTTCTTCGACTATGCAAGTTAAAACCAGCTTCATCGATAAAAACGCAGTTCTCGGTGAAGTCCAAGTCTTGCATCATTGCCCATTCTGCAACTTTATTCCTTCGCAAAGCTATCAACCGGACAGGATTCCTTGCTGCAGGAACCTCTTTCAAGTTTTTGACTAGGTCTTCAAATTCCTCATGTAATCTACTTTTTAGATCAGTCAGGACAGCGGCGGGATTTCTGTCAATATAATCTGCAAGATGCTGGGAGTGAGCTTTGGGCAATTTCCCGTAACATCTAGTATGAACACCGGGTAGACATTCTCCTTCGTCCCGGTTGTACGTTTTGATATAATGTTGAGCGGTTCGGACATTTATATCTGTGATAAGCGCTGCTTCCTTTGCTGTTTATCCTTCTTCAATCACCAGAACAAACAGTTTCCCGATTTGCTGTGGAGTATGATTTCTATATGAACCTCTCGTTCTACCTTCATGCTCATGATACACACATGGTCTGTTTGGAAAGTGGGCAACGCCTGTTAAGCTTTCATCTCCAGTATCATCAGCAAAGAAATGAGGCATCTGCTAATGTAGAAATCCGGCATAAGCTTATCGTTTACATGGCTACCTCCTTCCCGCCATCTTTCAGTCAAAATGGCTGGATTTGAATGAGACAGTTCTGCCCACTCGTGTTGCGCATCATCCTCAGACATATCGACATCAAATGAGGTGGCATCATTTACATTCACTGGAGTATCATCAGCCTCCATGTAGTTAGGGTCATTCATATCGAAGAGAAAGATAAGCTCTGCTACCAAAACAACTGCAAAAATCTCTGATTACTGGCTCAACATTCATTACCAGCCGGCACAAAAGTCACACGCAAAAAAGTGGAGCCTGCGTCCAAAAAAACGCTAGTCATTCTACTCAGCATGGACAATTGGACTCGAGGTCGTGGTAGAGGACGTGGATGGGGAGGACGTGGTCGTGGAAACAATGGCGGTTACAATGATCGTCAGGACTTCCTTTTTGATGACAGTGTCGATGACTATGGCTATAACAACGATCGACAGCAGAATAGAGGAAACGTCCCAATTACTGCACGATTAGGACCACCTAAGGACAAATACGATTATAGTCCCCCACAAAACCGTGGAGGTGGTAGTGGATTCCGCCGTGGTGCTGGTCCTCAACAGCATGCTTCGCCACGTGGAAGAGGACGAGGTCAAACGTTTTCATCCAATCGAGGACGGGGTGGACGACAACAGTACACACGCGACTTCATGGACGAAGACATTCAGATGAACGCCAGTTCTATGTAAGTTGCTTGCATCTTCAACACCTCAAGGATAAAGACCATTGATTTAAATGTGCGAGATCAGGACTTCTGGAGATGCCATCGTCACGGTAAAAAAGATCAATTGACTGTCGTGCCATCTTGGGCAAGTGTATTCTCAACGCCACGCCAACATATTAGGTTTCTGGTTATCCGCCAGGGTCTGAAGAAAAAGTTATTGGATTTATGAACCGAAAAGCAAGAACGGAATGGGAACCATTGAATGTAAATTTTCATTCTCGCTCTGTCAGTATATCTGACGTGCACTTTCCTTTTGTATATAGATTCAATATGAACATGGAGTGATGCATATCACTTTAGCCAGTAACGAGATCGCCGAGACTTTATGTCGCATGAATAACTACAACTTTGGCAATTCAATAGTTGAGTTTCACGTCTGCTAGGACTTTACCGTATTTACCTTCTCCATGTAGCTTACAATTCAAAGACGTGGCATGGGAAACCAAGCAGAAACAACCATGCGGACTGATGGTGGTCGTGGTGGTCGACAGCGTGGATCAAACAAGTTGGCGGAATTTTTACAAGAACGATGGGATCCACAATTCGGATACCTAAATTTGGAAGAATTGCCACCGACATCACATAGTATAACAGTAGTGCTATCGCGATTACTTATGGAGGCCAAATCACTATTCGGTGATGCTGTAAGTATATATAGAGACCAACTCGCTTTACGTGCTTCGTTGTCATTTTTCGTGTTTCACTGATTGGAAATTTTAGCTAATTACGGTGTCCTTTGCACGGAACAAACTGTGGTCCGTCAAACCCACCATGAAATTGGTGGAGCTTTTTCCAAACATTCAAAATATTTCATTGGAAGATAATGAGATTGCCGAGTTCCGTCAGCTTGATCCACTAGCGCATAAATTACCACGTTTGGTAGAAATTGTTCTTAGTGGCAATCCGATACAGACAGATAACAATCCACAGCATTATCAAACGTGAGTTGGATGGAAACAGCCATTGTAGATTTTTTTCCTTGTTTGTATCTCGCTGACGCTTCTTTGTTCCAACCGCTCGCTATAGCGAACTGCAAAAACGCTTTCCGTCCATCACACTATTGGATGGATATCCAGTAACTGGCGATGCGCCTATAGCAGGTACACCTGATATAGCATCGCCACAGCCTAGTGGTGGATTCGGCTCTCCCGCACCATCCAATCTACCACTATCTGTCAAGCAAAGTTTCTTTGATCAAGACAACTCTAGACAAGCTGCACAGGACTTATTATCCAAGTAGGTACTATTAACAGTAGTAGCCATTGCTCACAACAGTACCACAGATATTTCCCATTATTTGACTCAAATCGAGCGGCTCTGTTAGATTTATATGATCCACAAGCAATACTTACAGTGGCGGTCAGTCGTGCTTCGTTTGCACAAAGCACATGGGGCCAAGGTAACGAGCATAGACGAAAGGATCATGTTGTGTTAAACTGTTCTTCTCAGGGCTACCTGCGCAGAGGCTAACATTCGGAAACGATAATATCGTTAAGCGCATGGCAAATTTCCCACCAACAATTCATGATCTCACGCGACCTGAACACTTTGTGACGGATGCATGGCAGACCGCTGGCTCACAATCCCACCCTATTATCTTGTTTCTTACTGTTCATGGTGAATTCCGTGAAGGTATTGAAGTTAGCAACTTTCTGTCAGAGTTATTCACGCTGTTTTTCTATAGCTACTGGAGCAGAAGGTAGCCGTTATTCATTTGACCGGGTATTCCTAGTCGCACCTTCCCAAAATGGGTCGAGGTAAGAATATCCTTGCCAAAGGGAAGCAAGTTAAATTTTATTTCATGATAGGGCCCAGCTGGCAGGTTGGCATTATGTTATCCTTTCTGATTCTATCATTATACGCAACCATTCTGGAAGTCCGCCTTTCCAACTAGGAACTTAAGTTCATCATATGGCAAATCACATTAAACATCCCATTCACTTGAGGAAAAAACGTAGTGACTGTTTAGAGTTTGAAAGGGGGATTGTGAAATTTTGTTGGGTTGCGTTTCATAACATTGAAGAGGGTGTGTGAGATTCATGGATGGACTGATGATAAACAGTATTCCACAACTTCTACTTGCGCGTATCTTGTTGCAGTTGTATGTGATTCCTCAACAGCTCATCAAAAACGACCAGTTCGATCTAATTGCCGTTCTCGCAGCCGGTCTACGAGAATACGGTCATTCGGCAGATTTGAACGATTTTCTTACGTTTTGCCTACGCCAGTCATGCCCAGACAATGAAGAATGGTGGTGGAACCATGTCACGCTGACACATGCAGACGACTGGACTCGCTTTGAATGGCCCTATCGCCCAAGCGCGCCTGTCGGGTTACACGTGCAAGTCGGGTCTGAAATGGTTAGGATAAAAACGTAGAAGGACGGTTTGAATAAAGGTGTCATGCATGTCTAGGTTAGAGCAACAATTGATCTCCAGCGGTCTAGTAAACAAAATGCCCAAAATCGGCATTTGTTCTATTACCAACATGATCGCGCAACACCGATCGACACGATTTTATGCGGCACACTAGATTACCTACGTCAACGACCGGTGGACACCTCCCTTGTGGATCGCCTAGTTGCTCCACGTCTGGAGCAGTATATGATCGAAGAATCCGAACAAAGACCAGCTGTGGGAGTAGATTTCTTGTTAATGGGCGCTTTGATGGTTCGCTATGACAGTCTACAAAGCGAGGGCTACGCGCCACACTCGTGGTACCTCTATCTTCGAGATTACATTGAGAGTAATACAGGTTCTGTGTGGAGAGTACTAGGAGGCGATACCGAAGTGAGGGTAAGGCTTCATGTCTAGGATACTCCTTATGAACGTCAACTTTACTTCTAGATATCATCTGATCAAGCGTTGGCTGACATCCGAGGGACACTATTTGATTCCATTGAACCGTCTGAAGCTTCACGAGCTTATAGACCAGTTTATTTATTTTATTGCAATGAAGATATGGTCCTTGATGGCGATGAAACCAGGTGTAACGGAGAAACATCCGGAAACGACACAGGTGTGATCACCTTGGCGGATTACACATTTGACGATGACGAAGAAGAGGAGCTGGAGAATGCCGCTTGCAAACTGTGTGGAATTGCGGAGAGCAAAGACAACGTTAATACCATTTTTTTCTGCGATAACTGCTCTGAAGGCGTACACCAGTTGTGTGAAAATCCGCCAATCGCCCAGTACGAAATGGAAGTAGATCCTTGGTTTTGTCGAGCTTGTAGCGCTCAGATGGGTATTCCAATTCCTCCACCGGTACAATCGCCACACGGGGTCAAGAGGAGGCGAGAGGAAGAAGGATCTCTGTAAAACAACAACCAAATCGTACATGTATATATAAAACTACCCATTTGCATTCCCTACGATCAATCTTGGCACATCACTTATTTCGGATGAACTGGGAGAGCTTTGACTTGTCTGAATCTGTAAAGATCAATAAAGTTCAAATACAGAATGTCTTACAACGGATCCGTGATCGACAAAAAGAGCTTTCCCTTGGCTCTGATGGTTGCATTAAGAACTTTTTTACTTCACGTTGTACTACAGCAACACAACAATACAACAAAGGAAAAAGGAAAAACAGAAATGGAAAATGGCGAATGGTAAAGAACGGCGGCGATTGGTTTCACACATATCGCAAGATGTTGCGTGTTGGCGCAGACATTACGTTTCCATGATTCTGATTATTTAAGACAGCCCCCAGCCAGCGTTCCCCACTGAAATAAGCTGATGCCTGTCGATATACACAATCGCCACAGTCGCGGTGTAAAAAGGAAAGCATAGTTTACCAGCCACATATCACCAGCTGCATCGGGAATTCCAGAAGTGTCATGCTCAGCAGTTATGACATCCAGGAACGAGATAAGAGTCATATGGAAGTTATACGTAGGACAGCGTCCTATTTGGTATTTGTTCGAGCATGTGCCCATATTCAAGAGACAGTAACTGTGTAATCGCTAAGCAGTTTATTGATCCTTTTCTCATGCAGAAATGTTGTTCTTATCGATGATCCACAGCAACTTGTTTAGTGTCAGCCGTTTTGGAGAAGTTACGCTCTGCGGGCGTCGTGGTTCCGCCAGAGATAAATCACTCCGATAAGAAGAGAGAAGTATACAGATGAGGACGGACCACAACTGAGTCATAATCAGGTTCTCGCCACATCCATCTAAAAGGGGCATTTCCCCTAAATGGATCAAACGCTTTGGCTATTACCCCATCGGGAACTTCTTTTTTCCCAAATTCAACATAAACTGCTACTTTTGAGTTGTATCGTACATATCAGGTAGAGCATTTGCGTTGGTAGTACTTCGATTGTTTGCCAAGACATTTCAACCAAACTTATAAAAACCTACACATTTGCAAGATCGCTTGCTAAACCAAACTCGTGCTTTAAAATCATGCCAGGTAATACAAAAGGATATGCTCGAAATTATCAGTTACTAACTACTTTGACCTATCGTAGGATTCGACATCTCTATCCCATCCAAGAAATACGAAGGTGAATGATATCCTTGTGTCTTTATAAGGATTGACGCGTGCTTTAGTTATACGAATTCAATTTTATTTCGGAGCGAACGATGAACGTAGCCGCTGTTGTTATCATCACAAGGGAGAACATGAGCATATGTCTGCCGGTATCGTTGATGCCAAACAGTCTTCGTCTGATGAGATGACCGAGAAACCGGTTAAAGTCCAATAAAAATCGGAAACACTGGATTCATCCACCACTCTGGCATTTGCCCATATCTTTTTGTCACGTTTGATGAGAGCAGATTTGCGCGGACTCAACTTTGGTTCTTTCATCAATGCAGGAATTATTTAGAATAGTATAAAATGCTATTCAATAATCAATAAATCAGAGCAGATGAAATGAATACGTTGTTCCTGTCGAAAGATATTTTTGCTGCAAGATACGACTCGCCACGCCGTATCGCTATGGACCTTAAATCACAATCTGTCAAGAAGTTTCAACCGAACTTACATCCTGGATCCTTTTCAAGACGGTCATGGCATTGGTTTCTAGATCGAATGAGATCATTGCGTTACATTTGAATGCCTATAACATGTGCGCTTTATTTTTGTTACAGGGAGATATGTTTAACTTAGAAAATCGTCAGTCGACCGTGGCCACACGAAGAAGTTGCTGCAAGCATATGTAAGTTCCTGTTGGCATTGTCATAGAGTGCCGCAGGTTTAGCAACTAAGCACGCTATACAGCATCCCCTACACCTTTTTATTTAGCACATATTCTCTATGCTCTTGTGTTGATATCTCGGGTATACCTACTGTATATATCATCTTTAACGCGGCATGTGCCCATGTCATTGCTATTGCTGCATAAGTATATTGTCCATATCAGATAATGATCTTTTTATTTGTGTATATTTCCATTTCGTCAAACATTCCTCTCAGAAAGTTGACAGTAGTCTACTACAGTTCCAGTGCTTAGTACTTTAGGTTCTTGCCTAGCCTCTTTCTTCTTACTAGGCCTGGACATTCTCAAGCTAACCCCAATTAACCTGAGGCAGAGTTAGCATCCCATATCGACGTAGTTGCTACCCTCGCGGTTCTCACGGTAATAGCAGCAGCGAACCTATCTTGGCCGAGTCCCCGTACGTTTCATATTTGTATGAAATGCAGATTGGCCAAGGAATACGCACTCACCGAAGAAGTTCATACTTGCAATTTGTTCCTACTCGCGAGGCCAGTCATCCTGTTCCTGAAGATTTTCTGTGCTATTTCTTTCTACAGATTGGAACTTTGCATTTCTTATCAGTGTCCCTCATTCGGTCTGCATCAATGACCTTTGTTCTTAATTATCAAAGATGCTATCGAAACACTCCTCGACAGATGTGACACCATGCTTAGCAATGGAGCTGAGCTGGGTGGATATTTAAGTCCTTTTTTCGGTGCAGTGTAACCAATGGTCACAACTTAAAGAGAGACCGTATTACGGGGTCAGTATTCAAACGCCTCTTTTTTTCCTAAAGAATACATCATGAAAGGTAACAAAACGTAAGAAGATCCTATATAGTTCTTACCTATTTATGCCAGGTTTTATGCACCAAGTACATATATGCCTGAAGCAATATCTATGGGTTGGGCGTGCTAATCATAATTTTTTTATCGCCTAGCTCCCGTCTGCACCTCCGTTACCCGGCCGATGCTCAATACCGTTGTCAGCGCCTGCAGGAGAACATCACAGTATCCCCGCCGATGATCCTCCTCCTTATTCTGAACACGGTTATCGACAACCTTCAACGAGCGACGCAGGAGCTCACCATAGTGGCGGCGCTAGTGATAACGGCTCACGTCTAGTTATTCGACAGAGACATAGAAAAATTCATATGGCAGAAGCTTGGCGTGGTGCGTTGTGTGACCTTCAGACGAGTAACAGTCAGATCCAAGTATCCGCACCCATAGTAGCGCAAGAATATATTCGACTGAAGACTGAAAACTCAAAAATCATCGTCGACAGTGAGCTGGTGGCGCAGCTAATCAATCTGGAGACCTCAAACGCTCAATTCAAAGTGAAAGGCCGTCTGGTTGGCAGAGATCTTCTCCGGATGTTGACGGAAAATGCCAAAATCGAGATGACCGAAAAAGGATCGTATATGAGTTCATCCAGGATCTATCTGGAGACAAGCAATGCTTCTGTCAACCTGAGCGATGTAAGGCCAAAAGACGTATTGCGCGTCAAGACGTCAAATGCTTCGGTTAAATTGGATATCACCCAAGCTGCGAGTAATGTGAAATTCACTGTCAAGACATCAAACGCCTCGATTATTGTACATTTTGTAAGCTATCTCTTAATCGAAAAGGAAGGAGACTAATTAATTGATGCTCAGCCAAATAATTTTTCGGGGTATTTTCGCGTGAAGACCAAACGTGGAAAAGCTTTGGTGAGCGCCTCAAACATCTCGTTTGACATCGATGAGCCCCACGAAAAGATTGGTCGCCGAGGCTCTGGAGATGGATTGATCGAAATTGAAACATCTCAGTCCGACGCGGAGCTTATATTTGACAGATGATCCTGTGCCATTAAAAAAAAAAAAACTACTTTGAAATAAGATAGAGTCGCGTTTCAACAAAACCGCAATGCGTTCTGTTCTTCCGAGACGTTTATCTTGAGGTGACTTCTGGGATAAGTTGTCTTGCAGATGTTGATTCTTCCAACGTATCTAACTATGAAACATGGTTACTGGATATCATATCACAGTGCCAGGTATCTTCTTACGGGTAGCGAGTTCTTTTGACGTATGTTCTTGCGACAAGATAACTTAAAGACGTGTCTTCCTGAAATGCGTGTACTGTTCTCGTTTGTGGAGAGACATATCAAGCAGATGTCCGTGGTATACTTTTGTTCATGGCTAGACATAACAGTAATCGACCACCATCAACCCAGCTGCCTGTCTTGTTAGCGGTGGGAAATTCGTTCATCTAGTTATCACAGACCATTCCGACTGAAAGAAAAAGACATAAATGCCTGAACTTAATGTATAACACGTCGGCTTGGCCCATTTAAAACATTCATTCGTCTTTGGGAATCGTCTGCATTATCCCTTTCGACAATCTTATTGCACTGTGCCGCAAAACACCACAGTAACTTTGGACGGGAGACAGATGACATTTGTAATGTAAACAAAAAATAAACGTTCGCATATTACTATCTAAAAAAGTCTTAAATCATTTCGACGCGAAGATGGATCTCTCCATTTCCTCCTGGCGTCAAAGGAAGCCATGCCTCATATGGTTGATCAGGTTGCAAAAGATCGCCAACATTGAAGGTTAAGTCGCCGATATCCACATCGTTGAACACATTATAGTCTTTCACCTTAAATTCCATTAAAGGCTGATTTTGACTGACCTTTGCTTTAAAGGTCTCATTCCTGTAAAGGATTACAATCAGATGCCGTTCATAGAATATCGATCCTAACTTACCATTCTGGTGCGCAAGTTTTCTTGATATGGCGTGTTTTGTGCACCACATGTTTTCCTACGCGCACTCGCACATATGGATCACTTGTTTTATCGCGGTTCATGCCCTTAAGATTACGTCCTGCAAGCAGAGTAACCTTGACATTAATGGCATCCTCTGTAATCAAAGAGTATTCGTTAAGTGTTCATGGCTTTTTTTTTCCTTGAAGTTTGTCCACCTACCACCACCTGCTGTGAAGACTGAGCGCTTAGATATGGAGGGGCTTGGTGAAATTTCCTGAGAAACCCTGGCTTGAGCTACAGGTAACTCCTCTACTGCGAGAGCGGGAGCAGCAACTTTAACAGCTTCTGTGGAGGTGGTATCTATGCTTTCAGACTTGCGTCCCAACCTGCCAATGCCTCGTATGCCGCTGCCAATCGCGGAGACGCCACCACCGACCACTTTGCCGCCTGTACCTAAGACCTTGCCGCCCACGCCTAGACCGGTACCAATCACCTTGCCGCCTACGTCTATACCGGTACCGAGAACCTTTCCTCCGGCACCTATAGCCGAACCTGGCACAGATGTAAACATTCGCGTTGTGGCAGTAAGCAAGCTGGTGCCTTGGCGCTGCCTAGCAATAAGCTGAGGCTGCCATAGCAGACGCACCCTGAGGGTAGCACCATCTGCCAGTGGCACATCCATTTCCTTAGCAGCAAAAGATTCAATATGTTCGCTAGTGAACGGAATTTCACCCTGGGCAAGTAAATCAGGTCGACCGATTTGATCCCAATCGTAAACGATGGCTTCCAGCTTGGATCCGATACGTCGAACCTAGGATGAATGACGTTATTACTATTTTTCACTACAAAACCCAAATGAACAACTGACCACAGGTACAGAGAACTTTTCATCCTTAAACACTGGATTCAGCTGTTTCTTGTAAACCTCAGTCTTGTAAACATCCTTGTCGTTCAGTTTAAAGACTACATATGGATCGCTGGTGCCTGACCGGTCGACACCTTTCAAATTGTTCGCCTTCAGAACGGTTACGGTCAACAGACCCTGATCTATTCTTGTGTGTCAATTTCGACGTCTTGTTTTACGTCATTACTTACTCTCCATACTGTCGCTAGGATCCAATGTAAACTGTACCACAGGTGTAAACGCAAAACTGAGTCGAATCGAACCGCCAGGGCACTCCAAGAGATCATACACTTGCTCTGTTTCGGTTTCCTCGAGAAGCAAGGCACGGACAATATCTCGTACAGGACGGGTCCAGTAGCCGACATGTGTATCATCCTTTTCATTATCCTTAGCCTGCTTAACACGGACAATGAGACGGGAGAAATCCATCTCCTTCACAAAGGCGTCGCCTGTTTCATTGAATGGCAGTTGAACGCCCTTTGCTTGAACTGTGCGGTATTGTGGATCGTTGGAATCAAGCAGAATATCGGTTGTCACCTTCATTCGTTCAGGTAGCTTTACTTCGTGAACCGTGACTCCCAGTACACCTGAACCGTAGGCAAGTAGATCCATCTTTTTATCTTGGGTGTATTTAATCACTTCACCATGCAAATCCTTCTCGGGAAGGCTCTTCTCGGAAGAAGCAGCTTCCGTCTCGGCAGATTTGGGTTCTGCATCAGGCTTAGTTTCCGCATCGGGCTTGGCCTCCGTTTCAGATTTGGATTCCGTAGCAGAAATCTCTTCTTCGGCTTTCTCTGCTTCTTTCGCTATTTGCAATGTAGGATAGAAAGCAGCAGTATAATGCAAGCTTCCTTTTCCTCTCTTGCGCTCAGCGCTAGTAAGATCCACCCACCTGCAGCGTGCATGTTAGTAAACTTCGAGTTTATGCTGATGATAGCTTTACCTATCGATCGGCTCGGTGCCTTCGTAGACGGTCTCGTCATCTACGGTACTTTCCTTAACGATGTCCTTGAGTACAAAGTCGTGCAAGCCCAACGCTTTGTCCTTTTGGACATCATTATAGTCCATCACCTCGAATATCAAATCTTCACGAAGGGAATGAACAGGTACGTAAAGGGAACTGTCCCACTCAGGATCCAAGTCATCCAGTACGACATCTGTCTGGCCACGCACTTGCATACCAGAAAGAACACGAACATAGGGATCCGACTTGCCTCCTGTTAGCGCTTCGACATTCTTCAGGTCTTTTGCTCCAAAGAAATGGATGCGTACCACACCAATAGGTGGACCTGAACTTTATGTTAGAAAAAAAATGGCAAACCAACCTAACTCCAATTGTACTTACGGTAGGTGCCGTGACCCAACCCTTCGGAAAATCCTGTCATGATAACAGGCTTCCATTGCATGGCCAGATTGATCTTTCCCGTACCGTCCTTCAAACTCCACCAGTCCATCTTTTCCTTCACTATCGCATGTTCAAACTCCTTCAATGATGAACTCCAGCGACCAAGCACTTCGTCCTCGCCAAATTCCTTATCATTCATAACGTTGACACTGAGATCCAGCTTGCTCTTGTCCGAAACAAACACTTCGATGAACTTGTTCCAGCGAGGATTGATACTGCGCTTGAACGTCTTGGTGCGTAATTTTTCTTGTCCATTCACACTCACGACGGCATAGGCGTTAATGTCGGATCCTCCGCTGCCGACGATAGGAAGACCTCCGACCACAGGGATCGAGCTGACCACGGGAAGGCCGCCCTTCTTGACAGTACCTCCAACTTCTTTGCACTCGTTTATCATGAATCGCAAGATACCACTCTCTGATAGAAAGAACAACTTTTTAGTACTCAATGATGAAGGACAAACTCACGCACCTGATTCGGGAGGAGGAATAACAGTACCATCTTCCTGCTTCTCGGGACGTGCTACAGGGAAGTGGCGCAAATCACACTTCACTTCACCCACCGTCTTTCCGCTCCTCAGAACAGGAAGGCTCCTATCAAAGATTTCAAGGTTCATTTATCATTCCGAACAAATAACATAGGCACTTACAATCCTTCAACAATATCATTTGACTCGCGGAGCTCTTTCAAATCGAAGTGGGCCACACCAACTTCACCATCCTTGCGACCGGTGTTTCGATCCATCACCTGCAGGAACAGTTCGTCATTGAGATTGTTCAGGAGCAAATAGTAAGTCTCATTCCACTTTGGATTCGATGTATCTTCGTGAGCGGAGGTACGACCCAGTTCAGCGCTCTGAACATGACCAACAAAGAATTTGATATAAGGATCCAGCGATCCGAACATGTCGGAACCTTTCAGGTTATGTGCGGAATAGACTGTGATCGCGAGAATACCATTGGCTGCGTCTATATATGATTATAAGAACAATCATCTCCACTTTTTGCGCTGCCCTTCTTACCTAAGTCGGCACCTGCCATCATAGCAGCTACATCGACCGTAAATACGTTTGGAGCATACATCATTGGTCCCAAATTCGCGTGAACTTGGTCTTGGATAAAGGTCTGAAGTCCAGGAATCTAGCACAACAAAGAAAAAAGAAAGGTCAGCGCTGCAATCTCCTTTTCTTTTTTTTTCAGTTACGTTGTTGATGTCAAATCCAAATGTTTCGCCGCCAATAGGCTTCAAAACGTAATCAAAGTAAGGCTTCTCCAAAAATGACGCTTCGACCGTTTGCACATGAGGGAATTCGTTGAAGAACTTAAACCGAAGCCGCATTCTGGCACTGAACGCGACGTCTTCAAGCAATACAGGCATTCCAGCACCAATCATTCCTTTTCCGACGCGAATAGAAAGGACGATTTTGGGATTAACCTTGGATTGCATCTCACGCTGGGAGAGATCGAGGATATCATTAGGTGTAAACGAGACTTTCCAGTCCATACACTACAGAGAAAATGTTTCTTTTTAGTCATCGTTCCTCTTCCTCTCTTGCGCACTGTTTTCTTCTTACCACAACATTGGGCTCTGTTCTTGGGTAAGTTTTGATGCCTTCGACTCGAGGACTCTTTGTGCCCAAGGTAAATGTGCTAAGACGAATAGAATCCAGAAAAGATGGTGTATTTTCCACGAGAATGGCATCAGCGATGCCAATGATTTGTGCAGACAATGCAGGTTCAAAAATAAGCCAAAATCGCGAGAGGAAATGATTGATCCAGTCCGCTGATTCAATATCGGTTTCCAGTCGATTGGTCATTAGCTCCCGCTGAATATCGTCGCGTGCGTTACGGCGCACACGACGAATAGAGGTCTGGTAATAGGTTCCCAAAAATGCACCGATAATCAGACAAGTAGTTAGACCAGCGCCAAACCATGTCAAGAGCCACGTTAACAGGACTGTTACAACCAGGACGCCTGCATTGTGGTACCATTCGCCAAAATAAGCTTCTTTAAGCATTTGAGCAAGCACGTCATGTTCCTGTGAGGCACCCGTGCGAGAACCTTTATACAACTCTGCAACAACAGCAGAGTCTAGGCCAGCGAAATGCTTCATTGCTTCAGCATCACCAGGATTTGGCAAATTCGAAAATGCAGTCCATCCTACTCGGTACCAATCGGGAAGATTCTTGCGATCCGTGAAACCACCTGGGACAGGGGGAGAGCTCTCCTCAGTTGTAGACGAGCTACTAATGGCCGACTGCTTTTCAGTAGTGGAGTTAGAGTTGAGAGTCTTAAGCGTAGGAGGTAATGGTACTGATGCCGGTGCGGGTGGTTGGCGATCAGAAGTCTTCTGTTGACTTGGAACAGGTTCGCTAGACGCGTCTTGGTCCTTTTTTACCTGTGGAGGACCAGTATCAGACATCAGAAAGGAGTGGATAGAAAAGAAAGAAAGAAAGAAAGAAAGAAACGGGTTGTTGCGGACCAACGAAGAGAAAAAGGCAAGGCCGCACAACGAGGTCTGGTTTTTTTTTTGGTCTCGCGGTTTTTCAATTCTCACACAGACACAGCAAGGATCGGCACTTCAGAACAATTAAAAAAAATTAACTAGTGTAAGAAAAAAGATTCATATATCTCTGAATAGTTGTCGTTCAACAATAAATAATTTCATCAAGCCCATGCCTTGATTCATCTGAGTTAGGTAGAGTGCAGCACTCGCCACAGGCGTTTGCGTCTTGTTTGTTTGACCCTCGATCGCACGGATCACGTTGGGTGTAAAAACAAGAGCGAGATTGTGCGCATTCATCCGGTTCTCTTTAGAATGTTGGGATACCTCGTATAAGAAATCTGTAAGGAACTTCAATAACCCTAGATGATAAGGTTTATGACCATATGCGACTGTCAGCTTTTGTTTCACGCGATCGATGATTTCGGAAGGACAATCACTATCTTTTTTTGTATAACGTAACACAAGACAGTCAATAGCCTGCACCAAACAATAGAAAAGCTAGACAAACCTGGGATAGTACCGATTTCACTAGAAAACTCGGTCGAAATAAGAGGTTCGGGTAATTCTCTTAAAAACACCTTAAGTAAAGCTGCCGACACGTTAGAATCATGTTGGCTAAGATCAACATCCTTCCCTATAAAATATGTTCATAAGCACGTCTTACACCTCCGTCATAGCTTACCCCGGTTAAATGCCTCCTTAACCCTGCGAAGTTCTTCACTGGATGGTGATTTCCGGAACAGACCCTCCTTATCCATTGCTGAATAAAATAAAATAAAATGTTTGTTTGTTCTTGTTGTTGTTGTCCAACTATATTATTTTACCATGATCACGTAAATGTTGAACCAGTTTTCGTACCACCTTTGGTACAAACACAGACCCATTTACTTGTACGCCTGAGTCGGACCATCTTTCTCGTTCTGCAAGATCTTCCAGACTGCGCCCAAATGCCAATGACGGCGGTAACGGCTTTGCAGCATAAGGTGCCTGAACAGGAGCAGGAACCTTGGATAACCGTTGGAGTTGGTGTTTATCATAATCAATCACGACTTGGGGTATAAAACCAGTTGATAATGATATAATGACATTCAGTTCTTGCAACGAAGACATGTAATGAAGTTTGCGTGCAAATTTGGGACTGTTTTATGCCATCAATTAACATTGCCGAGGCGAGTTTCCCTTTTACCTCGTGACTTTGTTGGCCAAGTCAAAGATAATGCGGTAGGTCCTTGTCAGATGGAGTACATACAAAGCCTTGAGGTTCTTCTTGTATCTACCGGTCAATAAATAAGCGTTTCTTTTCCCGAGCAAAAACATGATACCGTACTTGCGGTCCAAAGCTCTATAAGCCTTCAGAAGAAACATCCATGGAGGGCGGAACTTAGCAGGGGAAGAGAAAAATACCAGCACATAGTCGCTCTCCACGAACTCATCCCTATTCAGAAAAGAATAAGGGGACATTCAGTCGATAAAGAATTTTCTAAATTATGAGGCGGATGACTTACAGCCTTGCTAAAATAAACCTAACAAATATGTCTCAATGCCAAGCTCTTATCCACCCAAGAACTCTTACCGTAAAATCAAGTCATAATTAAAGATATCAGGATCTGGTAAATTGGACGCAGATAGAATCAGGATAGGTCTACTCTCACGATCCAGGCCTAGCCAGCATAAAGAAGGAAAGAAAGAAGGAATGTGCAAGCACATCAGTGGATGGCCCTCTGTGATTACAGCATGCGCGAATTACCAGCCTCATAGATAATATTTAGTGCTGAGATTCCTTTGAATTCAGGACTCTGGGGTGACAGTGGCTGTATTCTCGACATGGAACTTGTTCATTGACTGTAAGGAAAGCAACAGCGAAGGCCTGTAACCTGTGATACACCGTGTCTGTGCTGGGTCCCATTTGGATCTCAGCAGGTCTGAATGAATGGGCTTTCTCTGTGGTGGCTATTGTGACAATGTCCAATCACGTTCAACTTTACCATACGAATGCGCTCTCTCATTTGCTGGCTATAATATGCAGAATTTCGTAATGTTTTTACCTTGGTTTAGCTTCGCCAGACGACATACCAGCATTATAAGGTCAACAACTTGGCATCTTTCTAAATGTTACATGTTATATGCAAACTCCAGAGAGTACTTAAAAAGTAAAGTGCAAGTATTGGACGGGGTGACGCTCGATGATCGGTTGTACGCTTATAGCTTAAGCGCAACATTTCTTGTAAGCGTAAAGATCCTAACTATAAGGACAAATGTATCTGTTGTGGGCACAAAGATTCTCAGCCTCAAGCGCCGAGATCTTTGGGCTGTGGAAGCCGGCCAGAATACGGTAGAACGTCCCTGGAAGTTAAATCTTTTCAAAAAGCACTCAGAGAACGCCAACGCAATGGAACAATCCGGCATTTCAGGAACTTTTTCCAAGACAGTTAAGATAGTTCCGTAAAGGAGGTTGCATATATTCATTGTATAAATTGCACGATTTTTATGCTGCAGGGTGATCCTAGAGTCTGTGCCCGAGCAGCTTTGTACGACATCACTGTAGCTAATCGATCCTTGTTTCCCTTGTACGTTCATTTAAGCATGATAGAAGTTATGGAAACTGAACAAGGTGCTTGATGCTACTTCAACTATGAGGAATCCTTTGAGACATTTTTTTTTGAAACGTGGTCCTGATTACCGTTCACACCTATAACAGATCCTAGTAAATCTCTTATGATAGCGTTACCGGGAAAAATAGACATTAGCCGAAACGGCAGATATCTCTAGACGACATATTCTGTGGCGGCCTGATCATGCACTTGCCAGCGCAAATAAACGGTGGTTTCATTGTACTCCTTCACCCATCAATCTACAGACCCATTTCTGCATCCACGAAGCGCCTATAACCTCGACCTCTTCTTGAACTTCCCTCCTTTTTCCTATGCTCCGGCTTTGTTAGCATAAAGCATGTGTTGCTAAAGTAGCCATGACCATTGTCTGATTAGGACTTCAATGGATAGACAGCACAGTGTACGAAAGGTTCAGTTCAGTATGTCTTTAATTCACATCCACCGAGTGTTTAGGCACCAATTGCTATATAAAATGCGCCCGTTTTGTCTCTTTCAAGGGAATAAATGTCAAATTGTCTATGGTCTGTATAATCAGGTGCATTAGCTGGAGTACTGAATGCAAGCTTGATGCAGTGCAGTTCTGGAAAGAGATAAAACAGTAAATCATGGGTTATTGACACCAGTATTGGTTTGAAGATTGAGTTGTTACGGATGAAGAAATTACTTCGCTTCATTTGAACAAAATCATGCCAGACATTTTAAGATTTTCCTGGCTTCGCCACAGTGCAACTGTCGGCAAGCCGATTGTTTGTTCGGCGCTTAGAAATAAGGACTCATTTTACTTTCAAAAACGTTAAACCGGCAACGCTTTTTGCTTGAATATGTACAGGCCTAAATAAATTTGCCATGTGGTATGCGCTTATATAAGTACGTGTGGGGGAGGGGTTGTGCGCGCGTCTCTGCCTATTTCGTAGGAATTAAAACATGCGGTAATCGTTGTTGTTCCACTCTGGTCTTCTGGCCAATGGCTGGGGCTCCGTTGGCCCGAGCGATAGATTAGGATCCCGGATAGGTGACACCGGGCGATTAGAAAGACCAAACACAGGTGCGGATACTGTTTCATTCGCTAGTCGGATTGAGTTGCGTTGAACAGGCATTGACCGGACCTCGGAGATTTCGGTATGGTCGTTGTGGTTGCTGTCCTCATTTCCGGACTCATCATATCTTGGTTGTTTGGAAAGATCTGCTAGATCGAAAGCAAAACACTTCTGTTCACTATCGATTCGGGCGTTGCGACTTTGACCACCGCAGTATCTTAGTGTCTTATTACCTAACCGTTAGCTTTTTTTTTTGTCTTTTTTTAACTGGTCGTATGATTTTACCGTGCCGCAATTTTCACAGAAAAGTTCAGTGGGCGCACCAATGTGGTCTATGCGAAGTGCTTCAACAAGCAGCGTGGATTCGATGAGCTCAAAGTAGACCGTGAATGCCTACGTATGCTTTAGTACGAATGACTAGCAACATTGCGATAATGGTTTTGTTACATCTGATCTGTCGCCGAGAAACCGCGTTACTTTGAGCAGATTCATACAGATATTGACCACAAACGTTAATATCAAGCACACTAAAGATTTTCGTGCGATACGCTCAATCACGCGATTCTGACGGCTCATCAACGTTTTGGACATGCGGATATGAATGTATAACCTAGATGGAATAAAATTTGAGACTATTTGACATGGATGACTTGTTGTACTCACCTCCTGACAAACATACCGCTTAGAAATAAGTTGGCAAGAGCATCACCTATAAAGTTAAGTATGATAACTCCTTGACCCCTTTTTTTTCCTCTGTAGATTTAGCTACCATTCCATTTGGTCAAAAATAAACAAACATACCACAAAGCCCAGCATGTGGCGCCGTTTTCCACCTTTTGGTCCATAATACTGCGTTGGATTGACTGAAACGCTAATTCGTAAGGCCAGTCGGCAAATCTCAAACTGATCAGCAGTATACCGACGACCTTGATCCACAATGAATATCGATCGGACTCTAGAATTATAAGTCTCATAAACATGACTATGTAAAAAAGCAAATAGTCTTTTTTTAAGAGAGGAAAAAAAAAGCAAACTAAGCCTATTGTCACTCATCACATGTTTTGTTCGTTACCTAAATGCCACAGCCTAAAAGTCGAAGATAGCGGACGCAAGAGGGAAGATACAGCAAAAAAAAAAAAAAATACGGTAACATTATCAGTCAAGACGATAAACATAACGAGGCTGTAGATGAGACTCACGACACTAAGAACGGAAAATAAGCACAGGTACTGACTTCGAACAAGGGGATAAGACCATATAACGAGCGATGGATAAAGAATACGACAACTTGGGCAAGATTGACCAGATGACTATGGTTGCACAGAACATAAAAAAAAGGGAATGCCCATAAAGATAAAAAGAAACTCCTTACATCTTTCCACGAGTACGTCGATACTGACCAAGGCAGACGAAGAAGTTGCGGATACAGACTAACACCGCCAACCACATGCCGATCATATTGATTCTATCCACAACTCGTTTTCCATAATCTGATAAGATGATCATTGTTTTGCCTTCATGAGTAACAAAACGAAAAAAAAAAGAAATATAATAAAATAAAAAAAAAAGGTAGGAAGAAAAAAAAAGAAGAAGAAAGAGGACTTTCTTAGTCGGTTATTTTATGGTGCACGGTCTATTTGTGATCGTGACACATGGAACACCAACCAAGCAACCTAGAAGATATCGATAGACATGACGACGCCATTGGTTCTTGGTGCATATATGCAGTGGAACATCCCGGTTTATTGACATGCCTATGTATCATTAGATACTGCTAAAGGCCGTGTAAGTAGGCGGCACTACTTCATTACTTTGTCAAGGCTAAGTTACACAAGAGAAAGGTGCGACCATGTCGAATATTGCGAGATAATATTTGGAAGGTCTTAGTTACGGGCAACGAAACGAACAGGATTCGTTCAACGACCCTTTTTATTGCGAATCAAAATTTTAGATACAGATATCAATTTCGCGTTGTGATAATATCAAATGGTGGTGAGTACCAGGTTTCCCAGTCAGCTGGTCGATGTGGATCCCCAAGCATTCGAAGAGCAGATACTTTGATGCGATATGTTCCAGAGGTCAAGTCACTAGCAGGTACATGAGGAGAATGGCCAAGGTTACGATGATTGCGATTCGAATGACTTGCAGACTTTATCCGGCCTCTCCATTTGTATTCGTAGTAGTAATTATCTTTGCTGTGATCATTTCGGGCAAGCCACCGGTCAGAAGCATCTGGTATTTTGCCCAATGTAAAGTTATGCTTATCAACTAGCTCCGTTTTTAAGATAGAGGTGGGGCTTCCGAGCCTCACATACAAATGCAAAACGTCTTGACCGAGTCGATACACGCGACGCCCAGAAATCGGGCGTCCTATCCGATTGCCGATGTACGGGTAACCTTGCTAAACAGAGTTCTGAGCCTCTGTCGACAAACATGCAGATACATATACCTTTCTATCAAAAATGGGAAGATCACGTTGGTTTCCCAGGGCTCCAAAATAAGGAACGTGTATCATCTCGCGTTCTGTATCATTGGTGCCTCCGACAACATCAATTTGGAGATATCCACCGTACAATGAATGCTCATTTTCCTCCGTAACCTGAGGAGTCTGGAAGCTGACCCGGATTTCTCCAACGTCTCCTGGTTGCACAGTGAGAGTATCTGGCTCAAAATGAACAACGGTACTGATGTTCAAGTAATTAGGTCTTCTCGGAGGCACAGCAGTCTTCTGGAGGCTGTAGCCTGTGAACAGGTGGGAAAAAAAAGTAATCTCGTTATCTTCTTTTCCTCTCGTTTTCCTCCCCCCCCTTGTCGCGTTAATTTCCCTTACCGAAGACTGCGATGGCGGGACGATGAATCATTCGATAGGTTTGAGCATAGTTTGCGCGGTTTGTGATCATCAAGGTATGATTAGGTTTGAAGTGTTCCGTGTCATTCAAAGCTAATCTGAATGGATCCACATCCGTTACACTCCTAATCGAGTCGTATATCTGTGAACGGGAAAATCCAATGTGTAAGTGCAAGCTTTCTTTTTTTTTTGTGTGTGTGTACTCTAATTTACCTGTACCAAACCCGACCCTTGTTTTATAGGTGACTCCAGCATAGTCGGAATAGGATAATGCATGATGGGACGTGCATGGTTTGATAAAGCTTTGTATATGAAACGTGGCGAATGGCGCCCTCGTGCTTGCAAATAAAGCGCAATACAACCAGACAAGTAAGGCTAAGTCGGAATGATAAATAAAAGATGCCCTCGTACATCCTATTTCTTTTTTTTTTCTGTCCCAGGATCTCCCGTTACCGTAGCCATACTTGTACCACTCATCGTTGTATAATTACCTAAACATTCTATGGTTTACTTTTTTACTTCTAGCAGAATGGCAACTTTACCTAGAGCTGTGGGATATGTCGAAAAAACATAGCCACCAACAGCGGCGATATCTGGTTTGAGATGCAGCTTTAGAGAGAGGTTCCCATTAGAAAACAAAATCAATTCTTGTTTGCTGTCTCTTTACTTCAGCGTCGGAACCCCAAGTGGAAAAACTAGCGCTTGTGAGAAAAAAAAATTTTTTTTGGGTCATCAATTCTTGGCTCACATTGATGGCACTGCCTCCGAGGTCCGCACGACGGTTAAGTCGCTTGTGAATTGCAAAGTCAAGGTTCGATTTAATGCCATATTGAACAGCTCCACGGCATCGTCACCTTCCAAATAGATCACTGGCAATTGAATATTGTTTAGTGCTGATGCTGGTACGTTGTCGTCAGCTTCTGGATCCACCGTTAATATTCCAGCCGCCCCGGCTTTTTGGATATTCATTATCTTCCGGTCCATCCTGCATTTTCCTTGCGGTCGTACCAGTACCATCTGGTCAGTCAAATTCTCGCTTAAGGGACGACATGGCCTATTTGGTGGCATCGAGCTCATATTAACCAACTGAGGCAGCATGGAAATGTCATCGTCTGATAGAGAATATTCTAAAAGTCGTTTTCGCTCGTACTATTGAGTCTCATATTAGAGGGCAGAGAGCGTTTATAGTACCAAAGCTTAATTGGATCTTGGGGCCATCCATCACGTGCAATAATCGAGTTATTCTTTCACCATTGTCTGCTGAAGCTACTGTCAGAACGTGTTCGCCAATCGAGGGGGATGGCGTCCGTGCGATTCCTTTCAATAGATATATAAACATGACGACGATAATAGTATGTTTCCGTTCTCTGTTTTCCAGACTCTTTTATTTACCATCTCGACCTTCGTTGCCTTGCGCAACAATCACTATAGTACCGGCATCGACAAGGTTGGATAGTGCCACCGCGAGTGCATCCTATTATTTTTTTTTCAAGCTTGAGAAACGTACCTATCCCCTTCTGCACCTTTTTTTTTTCCTTTGCTTCTTGCATCCACAATTCCTTCTACGTCTACGTGTTGTATCTGGTTATAAATACCTCTTGCCATGCACTTAGTCCTCCTCCTAATGAAAGGTTGATTATATCAACGCCGGCTTTAGCTGCTAGTTCTCTGCCTCACAAGATGACTCAGCACTACAAGCAGTGATTGAAATAAATCAGAAAACTTACGCTGCCTGAAGGATAATATCGTCGTCCGTATCACCACTACAGCCAAAAATGCTATACCAATTGATGATTAGGAAATGGTAAATTGCAGATTAACATGTACACACCGCCAAGCACTTATTTGGGCTTTGGGAGCAACACCTTCAAACCCCTGATGGTCCACATCCAGAAGTATTATTAGCCAAACAATTTAGAGACTTTTTTTTTGGGTACCATGAATGTGTCGTTCGCAATGACTTGAAGAAAATGTCAGACCGCATAGTTCATTTCTTTTTTCCTACAATAGCAACTTACTAATTCCAGCAACATGTGTTCCATGGCCATCGCATACATCGCTTGATAATTACAAAATGTAGGTTAGAAAGACTCTAGCGTGAATGCCTCTCTTTTTCTCTTTTACATAGGATCTTCGTCCGGCTTAGGTAACGAGTCATCTAACAAATAGAACAAAGTAAATAGAAACGTATGTTTCGTTGTCAAGAGGATATTTACCACCATAACTGTCACCCACAAGATCGTAGCCTTCACTAATGGGACACCCATACTAAAATTTCATCTCTGTTACTCAAGGCTCTTCGAAAGATAATTGCATCTTACCCCAAAGCAACCGCCTAATGCCGGATGTGTGTAATCAATACCCGTGTCAAGAACACCGATCTTAATGCCCTGTCCGTCCAAACCACGTTTTCTCGCCTGCGAGACGCTCGTCAGACGATGGGCAGCCGACAGATTCGGTATATCCATCTCCTGACTTTTCCATTGGCGTGGTTTTTGTACTGTCTTTGGGCGTGCGTAACGTTTTCCAGGCCAGTACCGGTGGACATAGGGACAAGACGTCAAGGTCTGACTCAGGAACATGGTAGGCTTCATAGTACTGTTGTCTGAAATCTCCGTCGGTAGCAGTTCTATGGAAATGGCGTTGATAATATCCGTGTATCTGTAGCGCAGGTTGAAGCGGATTCCATTTCCTCGCAAATAATCCAGAAAGTTATCCTGGTCCTTCATAGCAGCCTCACGATCACCTGGAGGAGAGTGAAACTGTATGGTATAGCGCGTAGCCATTGCGGCACATACCATTACGGATATCAGCACCAAAATGATTCGGGAGATCATCTTAGCGTAAATTGAACGGTAAAATGCAAAGGGCAACTATTGTATTCCTAGTCATAGCAAAATATGAATTTTTATGTTGGTTGCAATGACAACGGTATTTCACTTTTTGTATGACAATTATCCAATTAGCTCATTCTCAAGAATCTGGATTCTAGTCACTAATTACATCGATAACCTTCAAAAAGTCCCATCTATTGGCAAGTTTCACATCGAAATGCGGTGATTACCCATTTGTACGAAACCCTACTCGATAATCAGATTTGCGAAGAAGCGTAAACTTGGACGAGTACCCATCCTATATAAGCTATCATCAATACGGTTATTCATTTGCTAATCGGTATCAGTTGCTTGACCATATGGTGAAAAAGCGCTTGTCTTAATGACTAACGTTGAAATATATTGGATGCTTGGACTCGCCCATATGCAACCGTCTTTCTTTGCTTACACGGAAGGAAATGCTTGATGTTCGCAGGATAGTAGAAGTAGAGATACCAGCATACGCTCACTTCTATACATTGCTGTTAAAGCGCCGCCTTACGTCGGAAAAAGACACTTTACCACCCACACCGTTCCAACGCTATAGTCGATTCCCTGCAATGTACGTATCTTGAAAACTGTTGATTTTGAGAAGCTTCAAGTGCTAAGATGATGTTACTCATCGACTGTTTCAGCTCCGCCATGAATGGCTGGCTGTCCCTCGAAATTATGGAAGCGCACTATGAGAATCTGTGCAATTTCGAATGCAAAGACACATCTTTCAGCTTCTTAACGTTATGATCTATATATCGGCATTTTATTAAATAGCTACGAACCGTAGTAATCACATTGTTTTCGGCGGAACGCCTCGTAGAGCCAACAACAACAAGTCGATTTGGATGCTTAAAGGAGAATGAACTAGCGGAAGCTAATCCTCGTAAACGATCATTGATTTCCTGCAGCCATGCATCACATTACAGTTGATTACTCAGAGGAATAAAATTCATTGTTTATTCGATACAATATCACTCTACAACAGCCTTTCGTAGGTGCGTCGTTTCAGTTTTAGATGTAGATTATCTACCTCGTAGAATAGGTATTACTGAAACTTTCGTTTGTAAGCTGAGTGAATTTGAAGATTTGAAGTGCAACAAAAGCTCATGTATGCGGTCAATCTTTGGTAGTGGAACGGTACTCGATCCTGAGGTCATAGATTGAGAAGGGGAGCCTGTACGCCATCGGCAGCCGGAAAAAGTCTAGGCTTAACTATCTCCCGCAAACGCTGTCCTTCCTTTCTTCAGAGCGACAATTCGGAAGCTTTGAGAACAATCGGCGTGGATTCCTTATAGGATTAGGTTTGAAAACGTTCCGTATCGTCCTAGCCTAGTCTAAATGGATATGGTTCCTAGGACGACATCATTTGTCTGCGGAGAAAAGAAAATTTTGCGCGAGCCTTGTTTTCCTTTTTTCTTTTTTTCTTTTTTTTTTTTCCCCTCAAACCCTGTTTTCCCAACGCATCGTAGAGTACAGTTCATTGTGGCATATAGATCTGTTAGGGTTCTATAAGTAGAATGACGACCTTTACAAAATAGCTTTGATATGCACCAGGTAGATAAAACCTCGGCCGGAAGGATGAATGGAAGAAGTTCTTGTGCGTCTTTTTTTTCTTCTCCCAGCTTATCCCGTCATCGCTATCTCCTTTGTATCACTCACAAACCCCATTTTCCTAATCACTTCATGACGTAGTGTATTCTAGCAAAATTGCGATTCATTCCGATTTACAGGACATGTCAAAAAAAAAAAAAATAAACAGGAGCGAGATCTGATCTGAGACATCATTTGGAAGGATATCAAATAGTTTCTCTTATTATTATTACTAGTCATCGGATTCTTCAGTGGGAAGTCGAGTAGCTGTCAGCGAGAATTCGATGTTTTCGGCCTTGCTCGGATACACGTTCGTACATTGCAATTGCTAGCATTTCGATTGTCTAATGTTCGATACGTGAGTTTACGCCACTAATTTCTACTACAGAAGTTCCTGGCAGCTTAATAGGGATTCATTACAAGTATTGGTATATGTCATCATACTTTGGTTCCACCATTCGCTTGTCTACCGCTCCGGCTTTGTGGATATGCACGGTTTTGCGGCTGATACTGCACCTACCTCGTGGTGGAACCAATACCGTTTGACGATTTCACCTTTCCCTTATAGGGTCACATGCAATTTGATCAATCTCAGCTAGTTAGGTTAGATGTCGTCCGACGGTGCGTTCTAAAAAAAACTAACCTTTTCCTTTGACTCTCAGATTTACGAGTAATGCTCTTTATGGTATGAAAGCTTGGATGATTTCCAATGTAATTCATCACATGCAGAACATGGGTCCTATATTTCCTATAACAATTTCGCCGAGGCTACGGTCGACACGTGCCGATAGATTGAAGGATCAAGCTGGTGGGCGTACAGTATTGGGGTAAGAAATCGTAACGTAATATTTCTATGAGGCAGTTTGCTTGTACCGTGTTGCGCAATCATTGTTACTTTCCTGGTACCTGCAAGGTCAGACAGTGTTACTGCAAATCCATCCTTTTTTGTTCTTGGCAGAAAGCGCCATCTCCTATTGTTTGCTTGCTCTTCGCGCGTCACCTCCTTCTAGCCTTGCGTCCTTCTTTCTCTTTCTGCAAGTTGTTTTTAGCTACAGATATGTCATTTCAACTACATGCAAATGACAGATGGCATGTTATCCGCTTTACTTATCTCCTCCCTGCTTCACAGTGCGTTAAAATGACACAAGACAGTTGCGTCACTCTTTAAGTAAAAACATGCAACACAGCATGGCAGTACAACATGCTTCATACTGTCAATTTAACAAATAAGTAACCTACAGTTGGTTGCCGTTTGACTTCTGAAACACTAGTGATTGGTGCAACAAACTAGAAATCCTCAAGTGTTACGACGAAGCATTGCCCGTTCAACATTCGAGAATTTTTCATGCTGTTGTGTTTGCCATTTGTAATGCATAATTTCTTGTGATAGGTTAGATAGGAAACTTTGTTTTCTTTCTCTTTTTTTTTTAACAAAACCGACCTGTATTTCCAGCTACATGGGTTCCATGTTTAATGCATGGATCCCTTGATCGTCTGAAACATAAAGTTGATGAAGATGCATGTTTCATTTGATAATCAACAAAAGCAAAGGGTATAAGGGCAAGTTATCCCGGAAGAATCTTTACCGCGTAATAGGCGTTTATGCAGAAAGACCGTAGCATGAACTCCCAGTGATGGCACGGGGTGCGTTATCGATATCCATTTTAATGCCTCGTCCATCCAAACATGCATTATGTGGCCTGTGCGACTAAGTTACAAAGAGTCTTTCCAATGGGATAATATCAGGCTCTCCCTTTTTTTTTTCGAGGTTTGTTTGTGAAGGCCGAAATTGGTAAGGAACGTAAGAGAACACCGGGTTCTCAGGAACATCCGCCGAGCACGTCTGTGTACCGTGAAATTTAGTTTGTCACAAATAACGTACAAACGCGTACGGATGCTGAACGGTTGTTTTGCAATTGTTTGTACGTATGGGTATCGAATTGAAGGGTAACCGCATCGAAACAAATGTTGGTTACCAGTGCAAGAAATGGATCGGGTGATCATTTAAGACAAACAAATTGGAAGAACCTTGTGCTTACCTTAACCCCAGAAAAAGAAAGAGCGGAATTTTTGGATATCCGGTTGCGATGACAATGATAGTTTAACTATTGTTGGTTTGGCAGTAATCTAATCAGTGCGATCCTCAAGGAGTTGTTTTGATTTGACGCATTTTCATCTCTGCTGTGGGGTAGCTTAAAAATTGGTCCCCCGACAAAGCGTCAGATGACCTAATTGATGACAACATGATTACAGGTAACCTTAACTTTTTGCTGAGATCAATTTTGCCAAGAGTAAAGTTTCTTTCTACGACAGCCACGTCTTACGCTGAAAGAAAAAAAAAAGTTGGATCATCCTACTCTGTTTTCGGCGCTCGAATGATACGGCCCCACGATCAAATGTCAGCTGCAGCACTCAACAAATAGGATGCGTTCAAGACGTTCTTAAAAAGGCAATGTCGAATACTGATAAGATAGGGGAAGTAAGAAGGAATTTATCGGTAGGCGGGAGTAATATCCACGTTCTGTTGTGCCACCATCCATTCTTCTTTTTTTTTTTTTTTGGTCTTGTAGGTTGGTAGGTCAGGGTCAGGGGCCGGCATCATGTAGACTATCAGAGCGTGAGAAAAGGGAATCGGCTGGGCTCGGTAATAATCGTGAATGAATGGAGAGAGGCTCAAAATGTGGGAAAATAAAAAATATACCGAGCTTGGTGCAACCTTGAATATTGCTCAGTGAAACATAGATCGTGCGAAACTTTGAGTAAATCTCGGTATTGTTTCGCTATTTTACCATAGTAAGGTAAATAATCTAACACATCGATTTCACTTTTTGCTAAGATCCATGTAGTAAAGTTGTTTCAAAGTTGATCTTATGTTTGTCATGGCAAAAAGCTGGAAAGGAAAAGGGGCGGCGCTTTTTCCACAACTACCATAAGGTGGAATTGGATCAGCTCCGCCAGCAAAATGGGATTTGAATGAACCATTTGTTTTATGGCGGATTTCCAACGGAGATTCTTAATAGAACCAACCAATCTTTTTCACCTATGGTTTCAAAAAAAAATTTTTTTTATTATAAAAGCATCAATGGATTGCTCCTGGTAATTTGTCACCTAACTTTTCTTTTTTCTACTCGCGCACGCGACAGTTTTAACGATCCCCTTTCCGAAAACCTTAAATAAGATATAAAAAGAATCCACCCTTTTTAATTCCTTTTTCCTTTTGTTGTAAAACACCGTAAATTTGTAAAAAAAAAAAACCAAAAAGAAGTGATTTGATGGCAGTTGAAGAGTATCACCCAGCTCCTACTTCCTCTCCACCTGTGGTCGAAAGTTTCAAGGTCGAAGAAACTGCTATTGACAATTATATTGAAGACGATGCGCGTTCGAGTGTTACCAACGAATTTGGTCATGGCCAAGGTGGCTTCATGACGGCTTATTTCAACGTCACTTGCATTGTCGCCGGTACAGGAACTCTCGGTCTACCACAAGCATTTGCCCAAGGTGGTTGGCTCGGTATTCTAATCATGATGCTTGCCTTCTTCATGGCCGTATACAGTGGTATCATCTTGATTCGCTGTCTGTATTATAAACCTGGTCACCGTCTGCACGATTACAAAGAAGTCGGTAAAGCCGCTTTCGGTTGGGCTGGTTACGGTGTCGCAACAACTCTGCATTATCTCAACTTATTCGGTTGTCCTGGTCTTTATCTTGTCTTGGCTGGTCACAACATGGTAGAACTTTGCAAAGGAACTGTAAGTGAAAATCTTGATCTTCCCTTTTTTTATTTATTTATTTTTTAACCTATTTGTTCATCATTAGGTGGGCGAGTTGACCATTCCTCTGTGGACCATTATTCTGGGTGTGATTCTTCTTATTCCTGCCATCGTTATGAGAACATTGCGCGAAGTGACTGTAGTTTCTGCTATTGGCGCTATTTGTACGGCTATTGCGGTCTTCATCGTCATGATTGAATCCCCTCTGGATCGTAACAGTCACCCCGAACGCGTTGTGGAAACCGACGGCGTTGTTTGGTCAGGTTTCCCTACAGCCTTGGCTACAATTGCCTTTTCTTATGGTGGTATTAACACCTATCCTCGTAAGTCCGAAACTTTTTACTGCATTGAACTTTTTTTTGTTCTAAGAAAAGAAATTTTAACCTGTTAGACGTTGAACACGCATTGAGGAAGCCTCATCAATGGAAGTGGGCCTTGGCTGCTGGTCTGGGTACCTGTACCGTCCTATACCTCATGACTGCTGTTCCCGGTTACTGGGCCTACGGTCGTGCCACCGCATCGCCTATCTACGACTCTCTTCCCAATGATCCCGGCACTGGTCGTTTGATCGCTATCATTGTCATGACGATTCACGTTATCCTTGCTGTTCCCATCTACACCACCTCATTTTCCCTCGAGTTTGAGAAGTTTGCCAAGGTCAGCGATGAACGTTTGGGCAAGTTCGGTGCCTGGCTTGCACGTGCTGTCATTCGTTCGGCCACCATGGCCGTTCTGGTCATCCTCGCCATTTTTGTCAAGCATTTCAACTACTTCATGGCTCTCATTGGTGCCTTGTCCAACTGTGGTCTCGTCTTCCTTTTGCCTGTCTTCTGTTACCTCAAGTTGACAGGCTGGAGAAACAAGCCCTACTACGAATTGGCTTTCTGTGCTCTGACGATTGTCCTTGGTCTCGTCGGATGTGTGTATGGTACCATCGATGCCGTCAGAGGCTTGGTTAGAGCTTTCCAGCTTGAACAATAGAGATTTGATACCTTTTCATTCATCTTACTTTCCCTTCACCATCCCCTTGTAATTTTTCTTTCTCCCTTATTTTCATTTATTCTGGGTAGATAGATAGAATTGTTTTTCTTGTTGTTTTTTAATAGTTTGTACCTTTTTTTTTCTTGTACCTGGGCTGTGTGCTATCTCAGCCCGGCGTCATCGTGATTGTAAATAGATATACAAAGGCTGCAGTAATTACCTTCCGCCAATAAAAAAAAATATGTAAGCAAAAAAAAAAAAAAAAAGGTTCACCAAGTAATGCATGTCATGCCACACATTTGCATAGAAAGGGGTGAAATGTTGGCATAGCGCAGAAAAGCTGGCGAAAGTACAAGAAAGAATTGAAAAAAGGCGCCTCTTCATTGTAAAACTCAATATGGAGTTCACTGCTGTCGATCACATGGACATCAATCGCCCAAACATAACAAAATTGGTTTGATCATCGTTCAGGAGCGCACTGATCACCGTATGACACTGGTTTCTGCATTGTGTCAATTGCATGTATAACATGTTGCAACGTCTTTCCAAATTGGGTAATAGTGCCCTCCTGACCGCGGAACACCAAGCAAAACAAAATGCGAGAATTGCCATGTCGCCCTTTTTGCTTTGATATCCTAACTAGGCTAACGAAGATTTGCCATTAACAAACGAACGCTGGAATTGTTGATGACGAGTTATTGTAATTTTTAGCCCTATTAAGAATGTAGCGTATTGGCTGAGGTCATTGCGTCTCCATTCCGCCAGTCCCTCCGATACGTTTTCTTACAAGTGTGAGCAGCATGGATTTTGCTGCCTGGACCATAAGTATCGGGCTTTTCCTGCGCATTTTTGAAATAGCATTCATGACGAGCAAGGCTGATCTGAAACGAGCACCGAGAAGCTGGAATCGGTCCTAGGACGCATTTCCAGAAATTTTCACAGGATCCACATTGTACATATCCTGCGACAGAGAGTCGTACCAACATGTTCAGTCAATCCTTATTACCTTGTAGACAATAACCGGTGTGTGATCTCAAACGAGTATTACGAAGTATGTAGGTGTCATTATACAACAGAATTCTTGGTTCATATCGTGCGACAAAGTAATCATCGTTTGAAGCAGCATGTAGCTACTGCTGAACGTCTACGATGAAGATCTAGGTGATTACCGACTCTATAAACTGCTAGATGCAAATCTCAACAGAAACTTCGACTCATTCAATGTATGTATTGTGCTTGGAAATGACAAACTGGGACAAAGGGAGGATTTTCTACGTTTGAAATCTGTATACTTCTGTCATCCCAATGAAGTTGTCCTGGTCGTTGCCCTCTTTATAGACTTTGAGAACGTAGATGCGTCTCTCCAGATCACTGAATTGAACTGAGCGATATCTGTATTGCTGATTAGGAACTTGTGCATACAATGAAAGTGCATTGGACATTTGGTGGTTTGCGATATATGTTCAAGTAGACTCGTAGCGTCTTGAGTTTTCTTCGGTGATGTGCACTTTTGTCTCTATTTGTTGATGCACCGAACGCTCATGGTACGTAATAATGTTTTTCTATCAGGTCGTACGCCAAAGAAAATATATCACGGCTACACACCTGACGATCTGTATAGCAACACAACATATTGCAAAAGAGATGTTCCAAGGGAGACACAGTAGGAAGACGCGTTGCAGCGAATATCGCAACAAGAACGAGTCATACGGAAGAGAAAGTCATCACAAAAGATGATATCGTAGGAAAAAGACGTTGCCAAACCGGTGCGAGGAGAGACACTCCACAAAGAAAGAAGGAATTACTTGAAGAAATAGTGCAAGAAAATAAATTTTACGAAGATATCTATTCTCTGGGAGAAGAACCGGGAGATATATCAAAAAATAGTGGTATCAACAACTAGCCTTTCATTTACAGGATCCCGTCTAGCTCTTCCACTACGCGCCGCTTTTATAATTAGTGGCGCGAGCTTGAAATAAACTTAACAATGCACAGTCAACTTCAAGTAGCGTAAAAAGGACATTCAGTCGCTAATCGCATGGGATGCTATACATCTTGGCGCTGGCTATGGGTAAGATCGTAAGTGCAACAACTCATTTGGACGTTAGATCCAAAACATTAGCTCCCAAGCCTAAAAATATTGTATAGTTTAGTAGATGTATGAAAATGCTACATGCAACCGCTTGCATAGCCCAGAGACCGTATACTCTGAAGATAGCACCGGGAAGGAGGTTTCCCATCCTTTGGAAACAGGCACCATTGTGAAAATGAGTAAAAGACTCCGCTTGTGCCAATCAAATTGCGTTAAATCGTTGTTTAAGAGGAGGATTTTTAGGCGCGAGCTGATTTCGGTAAGATCAGCTATATACTAAGATCCTTTTCTGGTGAATGGATAACGATCAGAAATAATTTTGCTGCTACTTTGGGTTATTTATGAAGAACATGGAATATCACGAATTGTTATTCTGGTAATACATGTTATAACGTTTAGATTTTACGATGTGTGGCTTTCGAAAGGGTAGACAGACGTCTTACAAGAAATTAGGCTGTACGACGCTTTGCTGAAAGCTTATGCCTCATCTGGAGTTCGGAGTCAAAAAGGTGCCAATTTGAGGCAGAAACGACCTGTAATCTTGTACACATGTGAATAACTGAATCTATCCCACAGCAACGAAATTGTTCTTTTTTTTTCTTTTCTTCCATGTAATGATCCTTACTTTCCTGCTCACTTACGTTTTTTTCAACGTTTCGGTGGTAGCGCTTTCCATTGGCCTGCCATGGTCTCATACACCTATCTTTGCAGGCACCCATGTGCTGGTAACATGGTCTGGTGTGCCTTCTACGGCGAAAACGATCAATATTGAGCTCGCAAGGGGACCAAATGAAGCATCTCTGACAACAATAGCGGTGATAGCACAAAACCTGGATGCATCCCAGACATCGACGTCTGCCTATATACCGAAAGATGCCCCTAGTGGAAGTGGTAACTACATTGTCGTGCAAGCAAACGGTGTACCATCTGAAAGGGCTTCTGTTCCCATCTACATCATGCTTGGATCCAAAAGCACTGCCATGCCGACGCCATCATCAACAACAGCAGCGACGACAACAACGGTCCCACCAACAACAACGGCTGCTTCCTCGACAACGACGACAACAACCACATCTACGACGCCACCGACAACGACAGCAAACACAACTACTACTACGACCACTTCAAAAACGACTACTACATCTTTTACTACCTCTTCATCAGCAACCACAGCGACAAACACGGATGGATCAGGACATATGAGCAATTCGTCCTTCGGCGCGCCACAGATCGCCGGCGTTGCTGCTGCTGGCGTTGTTCTTATTGGCCTGGTACAAAAAAAAAAGAAAAAGATGTGCTCATTTGCTCAATTAATAATTTTTGATTTAGGCAATGGGCATTATATTGCTTTTGCGACGAAAAAAGCGACGGCAAACAGATCGACTCCAGGAATTTAACGACGTGTTTGCAGAACCAACGCATCACGTTGATAATGGGCCGTATGAAAATACATACAGTCCACCTATGTACTATCAGAGAACACCGCCGCCTAGGGTTGCTCGTGCATTACCACCTACAACCTATCCAATGACAACATTACCGCCTCAAAGAACCATGTCACGTATCGAAGTGGAAACACCAACTGGCTATATGTACTCAGCGACTACTCCCACCAGTGACTTCACCACTTCAGACAAACCGCATACACAATAGCAGTAAAAGCGTTCTTTTCTTCTTCTTAATGATCATTAATACATAGTAACGGCTGGCCCTTGATACAATGTTGCGTTTATGTTGTGTACCTTTCTGTTCTATGAACCAGATCATAGAATGAAATACAAGGAGAAATATGCAGATCGTTTTATACTAGCACCTCTGCACTGTTTGCTAACTTCACTACGGACTGTAAATATCCATACATGTACGAAAGAGCAAGACTTTTAAACACAAAGTTGAAATCAGCGCTTCTTTAGAGCAGGATGGATCAAGAAAGCCGCGCGTATGGTATTCTCTGATTCTTCGTATGAGTGGTCCTTGCAAAAAGAAAATTGAAGAAGGCAGCTCGGGCGATGAGCTACAAGAACCCTTCTGGTTAAAGTTGTCTACCAACTATAGTTATGTCTTCCACAGTGGTGGCTAAAAATAGACGCTTCCACTCAATAAGTGCAGAAAATTGGAAAGAAAACAGAAAGCATAGGGTGATCTTGATAAGGCCGTCCAAGTGTCTTTCTCAACCGAGATGGTTAGGTTGATGTATCAAGCCGAAGGTATTGCACCAAGTATAGCTTTCGCTCATCCATTGTGTTCGCCAGTTCCTTACAAGAAGATCGGAAGATTAAACAAGTCGCACCTCGAAAGGGTCATCCGCCGCCATCTTGCAACAAAAATGGGCACAGGAACGTCGCCTCAATCCGAAAAGGGAAGCGAACAGCTGCGCCCGTACAATGCTTGCAATAATAATCCTGGCGTTGACGAGGACATTCGAAAGACAGCAAAGGTTGTACGAGATTTCCAGCTATATATTGGCTCACTGTTTGCAGAATCAGCCATCATTTGCTGATGAAAGGAACTTCACGGTGTGGTGGCCAGTAATGGCTAGGCAAAAAATGTGAGATCAACAAACATATATTGGTAAGTGTCGTCAAACCGAACTTAATTAATTTTTTTCCTCTTTTTTTTTCTTTTTGCTCTCCGTAACACATCCAATGTTTTGCTAGAAACAGTGATAAGATCAGGAAGGACAGCTTCATTTTGTACTACAGCAGTGGGAATCTGAAACGAAGTGGTGGCACAACTTTGGGGAATATGAACCTTGTCGGTCATCGCCAATACAGGCATTTCCACCTAGAAAAGCCCAAGTTGGTATTGTTTCATGATGCTGATGATCTTTATTCTAGAATCCGTGATCAACACAGGGTCTTACTGAATTTTTTTTTCTACCGTTCTGTTTGTTTATATAAGGGAATAAGCTTTAGACCACTTGTCGGGAGTTTCTATGTCGTTGGGTAAGTAGCTGGTACAGGAGAAGCCATTGTGGCTTACAGAGCATCTAATTGGTTTTTGTATTGTTTGTTGATATCATGACGCTTGATCTTCTGGGCGGCAGTTAATAATCCCTGAAGCAATTGTTAGCATACATCAGCTGATCGATTTGAAAGAGAAAGAAAAAGAAACACTTACTCCTTCTACTGTCCATTCTGCTGAGCACAAGTGGATATCAAACAACAGCTCGGCTGGTTTCAAGTTAGCTTCTTTTGCCGCTTCTAACATGGCAGCCAACACTGCCTTCTTTACTGTCGCATTCGCACAGAGTTTCTCCCAATCTTTTTCTTTAACGTCTTTCGCCTTTGCTAGTTTGCGTACTGCGCTCTCCAACGGCACCACCAGCGCTACTGGTCTCGGCATCAAGGAGTCGGCATAAACACATACGTTACTAACGCAAAGGCAACTCTTATAGACGGATTCCAACTTTTCCAGGGCGATATACTCGCCATTGCTCAACTTCACCAAGTTCTTTTTTCGGTCAATAATGGTATAGGTTCCATCCTCGTTGATCTCTGCGATATCACCCGTTTGAAGCCAGCCGTCCTCGTTGATTGTCTCTTTTGTGACATCTTCACGCTTCCAGTAACCTTTTGTCACGGCTGGTCCACGGACCCACACTTCACCTTGTGGCTTAGCATTGGTCGAAAAGTAATTTGCTTCTGGAACATCCACCAACTTGATTTCACAACAAGGGGTTGGCCCGCCGACGTGACCGTATCCATATTGCTCCGGAGAACTGAGCGTACACATACTAGGTAATGTACGTACGTTTTAGAAAAAAAATAATACTTCCCCTTTTAAGTCCATTATGATCGCTTACCCGCAGCCTAATTGGAGCAACAAAAAATGAGTTGCCTGTTCTTTTTTCCTTCTTCTTCTATTCCTTCAGTAACTTACTTTCTGTCATACCAAAGCCAATAATGATATGAGCGACAGTGACGCACAAGAATCTTTGTGTTTCAATTGCGAGGGGAGCGCCGCCTGAAATAGCATAGCGAAGACGGCCGCCCACTTGCTCCTTGATCTTGTTAAATACTACACGATCCAACACAGGTGAAGGGAGACCACGTTCACAAAGCCATGCTTTGGTAGCAAATGCAGTATAAAACAGTTTCTGTGCTGCTGGAGAAGTGGCATTCACCTTGGCCAGGATGGATTTTCGGATGGATTCCCATACAGCTGGTACACCCGTCATCAACGTTGGACGGAGCTCTTTCATGTCACCATTGCAGTTTCGAACAGAAGCATCGGTTAGCGTCCTGGGAGATCCATAGCCGAGACAAACGCCCCAGTAGATACAGCAATTCTCTACGATAAATTCCAACACGTGGGCAAGTGGTAGATAGGCCAACATACAGTCGTCCGTTCCGACATAATCTCCAAGTAGCGCTGTACAAGATGCGACTAGACATGGCATAGTATAAGTTTTAGGGGGAGGCAGATGTATATACCTCCATTGCGACTTACCACCAGCAACAAGATTCTTGTGGGATAGCATCACACCTTTTGGATTACCGGTGCTACCAGAAGTGTACATAATGCAACACAGATCTTCGGGCTCAGGAGTCCGTGGTTCCTTTGGATTATCGATACCAATCTGCACCAACTCGTCGATAGAAAGCACACTACGCACCCATCCACCCTTGGCCTGTGCCACCACTTCCGGCTTTGCTTCACCACCATAGATGACAAATCGTAGCGAGGGACATCGGTTAACAATCTTGCTTACTACTGGCAATAGATCCGCCGAAGTGAAAATAGCCTCCACCTCCGTCTCGTTCATTGAATGCAGTAAACCTTCTTCACCCAAAGTCTCATAGGCGGTGACGATAGTCATGTTCTGAGTAAAGAGACCATGTGCAGTTAAAAGCCAATGCATACTAAAGAATTCGTTGTGAATCAATTGCGTGCTATAGTAGCAGTGGTGGTGGTAGTAGTTACTTTGTTGCTGCAAAGATCTCGACCTTTGCTTTTTCCTTGAGACCAAGTCGAGCAAACCCTGCGCCAATATGATGTACTCGTTCCGAGGCTTCGTTGTAGGTGATGAAATTGTATTTCGACAACTGGAAGTACTTCCACACTTTCTTCTGCTTTGTCTCGGCACCATCAATGTACTTGGTTACTTCTTTTTCTTCCTCAATAATTCGTTCAACATTTCGGTAGCCAAAGGCTTCGAAATCACCATACTTCTTCACGCTGTTTTGAAGTACATCGTACAAGGTGTGGACATTCTTACTAGGAACCCTAACCAAGCCTTCTTCTTCTGTAAGAGCAGATCGTCTGATGCGTCCTCCATTAGGTTGTTCTCCTCCGACTTCAATTGCAAAGTTTTTCATGATGGATCGTTAATCTTTTGAGAAAATTTAGCATTGTTCCGAGTATATATACATAAATGAATCACAAACGTGGAGCGCGTTGACCATGTGAATTTCACTAACTTGGGAACTGAGATTAAAACAGATGTCGATTTGGTGTGCGTTTCTGTTTTTAGTTACTCTGTCCGTGCTTCAGTTATGTTATGTGCTACGCACATCCATTTGTCGCTTACTCAATCAGAAACTGATCTTCCGGAACGATAAAACTAAAGAAAGAGATAACTGCGTATAAATCATAAACGCCATCGATTATGCAGATACTTACTGACTCATCTTTGTGATTTCTTCATAACTTTTTTCCTTCCTCGGCTGAAATCATGCTACCGAAAGTTGGGGCTGTAACCCTTTTTTTCGCTTCCGAATATCGCCTGTTTACCTTTTTGCAGATCATGCGAGTCGATCCGAATAACTCCTTTCCCTTACCTCTATGTGTATAACACAAGCCCTGAGTGTAACGTGTTCCTACTTTTATCCAAACCATGGTAATTATATATTTCCGTTTGGTTAGATAATGAATTATCGTAAGGTACTACTACTACTACTACTAATGAGAAAGAAAAAGAAAAGTCATGCTGTTTATTAACATGTCGTTAGCACATAACTTTTTTTTCTTTTAAAAATACTATGCACCATTACATCACGTTTTTTCTCTGTTTCTTTTCCCTTATTCTTCACTTGTCGAACCTCTTCTGCTTCATCTACAGAATCTGTGATGGTGAAGCTGTTACGCCATCTGTGCAGAGGATCACACTATATTTTGAGAAGAGTTGACATCATCCATAAACACTTTTTTTTCTTCCGACTTTCGCAGTTTCCATGGTGGTCTAAATATCACCATCTATTTTATTATTTTTCAAAAAGTTGGACTTTTTATATCAGCTGTACATAGTAATGGCTTTTTTCTTTTTGCTTAGCCATAGTTTGGGTGGTAACAAATCTCATGTGATGGAATGATCATTCTTTTCCAGCTGATTGACCACTTGAACAAATACAAACAAATCTCGTCATGAGCTAGAACGGGTATTTTACTTTGAGATGAGAAGCAATTTGACTTGTGTGTGTAACGTTAGTCACAACGTGAACATACACAAATTTTACCAAGGTTGCGTGCGCGTACATTCTCATTTGCTTTAATCTCACACACGCACCCTACACAACATGCAAACAAATACACGATTCAGTCAGCTTAAATTATAATCAATACTGCAGATTACGACCCCTTTTTTTTTTCCTCTGAATAGGGTAAACTGTTTATCACTATGCCAACATGAAGAAAGATTTATCTTGATGGAATTAAGATAGGTAAACAGAAAGGGAAGGATAAGAGAGAAGTAAGGTAAAGAGAGAGGGAAAGAGAAAGAAAACAAGAAAAAGAGGGCCACATGAATATTTTTTTTAAGTTGTGATACGGTCCAAAATTGACACCTTGACAAGATCTTTTTAAAAAGCCCAGCTTCACACACTCTCACACGTTTTCTTCTTTCCTCACGAACATTTTCTTTTTCTCTTTTTATTCCTTTTCACTTTCCCTCAATGTATTCACCAGCACTCATTGTACCTGCTACATGTGAACTATGTGGAAGCTGGCTTCCTCAACATCAGGTACAAGCAGATCATCTATAGATACACAAAAAATCTTAAATTATTATTGATTCACTCACATAAAACGAGCAGGAATCCTGTCCTCGAAACGGTGTTCATCCCTCTCAATGGACCATTCACGTATTGAAAGAAGACGAAGAAGAAGAAGAAGAACAAGACCACGAGCTTATGCAGCCTGATGATCTCGAAGCCTTTCCAATCTTACCATGACAACCACCGTCGCTGCAATTCCTTATATATGATTCCCGCCCCTTTTTTATACATAATGTATCATAGGCTTCTTTCTCCTTCTATCTGTTTCTTTCTCTCTCTCTCTCTCTCTCTCTCTCTGGCATCAAAGCCTCTCAGGAACTGCGCTAGGCGCCGTTCATGTAACTTGAGTGTTTCCCCTGCTCTTTTCCCTTCCCCGACCTTTCCCTTTCTCCCCCCTTTTTTTCTTTCTTTCTTTTGTGATCTATATATAATTTTTCTCGTTGGTATCGTTTTGGCATTGCAATGACTTGGCTATATAATTGGATCTAAAGGTTTTTTCTTTGGGAAAAGTATAAATAAATAAATATTCTCTTTTATGTTGCTTAATTCTTTTTTCCAATGAAATAGTCTATTTCAGTCAGGCTGCTGCAACTCGATCACGCTATTTCCGTCTTTATCTATTGATGACGCATATAAAGGAAAACGCAAGGAATTCTCATATTGCAGAGAGAGAGAGAGAAAGAACCATTGCCAAGGAACCTTTTGTCATACACGAAAATAAATACACCCGGACAGAAAAGCAGAATTTTCATTCTCCACTCAAGAAGTATAACGTTTCAAAACCAAGCAAAGAGCTAACTTGGGCTGTTCGGAATTTAAAATCAAAGGTTTGTACTTTGTCTAAACGGCTGTAGGGAATTCTTCGTCTCAAATTTAGAGAAACAAGCAGTGCTAGCAACCTTAACAAAGAAAGAAAGGAAAAAGAACAAATGGACTATGTATGCTTATTCTTCTTTCTTTTCTTGTTTTTTTTAAGCTCATGACCATGGTGACATGCGACGGATGATGGGGTCATGTCCTGAATGACTAAAGTTCCGTTAACATGGCACCCTTTGCCTAACGCATGAAACAGATAGTGCGCCATCAATGCGTAACCATTAGATAGCAAACGATAAATTAGAATTCATGCTCTTCAAATGAGATGCTTAAGAAAATAGCACGATGATCATCATCATCATCATCATTTCCAATAAATAGTAATGTCTCAGTTTCATGGTAGTACTTGCAATGTGATTTTCCCCTTCAAGTGCAAGATTAAGCTTTTGGATTGGAATGGTGTTGTGATGGATTGGGACACAAAAAAGTTACTATGACGTGCATGAAACACTCCGCAGAGTTATTTTCTATGAAATGTGCATCTTTTGTTCTGCTAACGAGCGCGGTTCGTGGCAGACGAGGGCTACACCTGTCACACCTGCATCCGTCAGAGCGGTTTCCATCCATTGGATGGCGGTGATGGTGGTCATCTGATAATGGTCACCACTTCCAAAAATAATGGCGTGGAACGCAGAAAACCGACTGCGGATCTTCCGTCCGTTGTTTAACTTGGCGCGCTGAGCAGGCGGCTCTAGCAGTTGACGGAACCGTTCCGATGTCGCATCAGGGACCATTTCAATTTTTAGTGACGGCATCGTTGTCCATAATGCTTGGTCAAAAGGGATTTCTTCCTGGAGCTCCTGCTGGAAGAGATAAGCAAACCGCGCTTTTTCTTTCGGACCGCCCACTACGTCGACAATGTTTTTCAACCGGTCATATGCGCTCCGCACAATATACAATTGTTTGTTGTCTAAAATCCGTCGTAAACCCGGCAAAACTGGTGATTCCGCTTCATGAGCAGCCTGTATTTTAAGCGGCTCTCCTGATACTTGCTCTGGCAGACACACGTGATGGGACATCTCTGAAATTAACGCCATCACTGTACTGACGTCTAGGTTCAGCTTACTCGTCGTCAAGCCCCCTCTCTTTACCCTGTCCGCATAGCACGCCCGAAGTTCACCCTCGCCTTGCAGATAAACAACGATGCCCATCTCTTTCAAGTGATCCATGATACGCTGCACAAAGATATCTTCGTTTGGTCGGATACGCATAAACGCAAAGACGACAACAGGCGTTTGAAAGTGGACTTGATTCGCCTCGGCACTACGCAGGTACTCGCGTGCTTTTTTGAAGATAGGCAGCTGATCAAATCCGCTTTGGTCCGTCATACCCCATCCTGCTACCTGCTCCTTCTCCTCCGCCTCTTCCTCCTCCTCCTCTGTGAAATCATCCGAGTCAGATAGTTCGAGCCCTGCCATATCATGACGTAACGCTTTTATATTACGTGCGATGACCTTAATCCACACCAAACCCTGCTCAGCCACAAGGTCCACCTTGACCGTATGTTCGCGCAACATCGCAGCCCGTGGCATCCATACACCCGATAAAGGAGGCACAGCCATTGGGCGCATGACCTCGTCGACTGATCCGATCCCCATCAAAGCTTCATGAACCGCTTCCAGGTAACTGAGGTTGGTACTTTGGACATACTCTTTTTTAATCTGTGAAGGATCTTCGAGTAACTAATAATAAAACCGCATTGAGATGGCCTCTTCTCCAAAAGGTTTCGTTTGTTTTACCCTTTCTAAAAAATTGGTCTCTGCCGTAAGGGATTGTGTAAGCCGATATAACCCTTCAATATGTGCTAAACGTTCTCTACAATCGCTCTTAATCGATTGGCATCGTTTATGTAGTTGTTCCACTGCCAAAAGAAGCTCGGCATCCGTTGCCTCATCATCACTAGCAGACATGGATAAAAGACAGGCAAGTAATTTGAGTGAAGAAAAAATTTTTATTATATAGTAAAAAACTAGCAAGAGTCGCCGCAGTAAACCACACAAACCTAAAGAATAGATGGCCATATTAGATTATCGGTTTTCTTCGTTTCCTTTGCTCATAGCGTAGAAAAATGGAAGGTATGATTCATTGTCAGGGATGCCCAAAGTTGCGTATAGAAGACATCCGAGGAAGTGGTTGTCCTTCATTCATGTGTTCGGACTGGTGCCAGCTTATATCTCATCCTTCAATGAGGATACCTTCCCTTTTTTCCAACGCAGATAGAAATGAAATCGCTATTTACCTTACATCATATCCGTTCAAGTAAGAAAAATAAAGGAAAGATGTGGGACACCTGTCTTGGTGTTTTCCTTTTTATAGACGCAGGCTTTTACAAAAAAATTTTCTGCTACCCTGGAAACTAGTGACTTAGTTTTTTTTCCGGGGATTGAGTTCCAGTGCCAGAGACAGGCCCTGACTCTTTTTCGCACCGAGAGAAGATAATAACTTGTTTGATGTCGTGATGAATGGGAACAGCTGATGACATGAGGAAAAAAGAAAAATGATCGGAATCCTTTACGCGTATGCATCCAACATCACTTTCTTGTAGGTCTCACCACCAACTTAACACCGACATGCATACTAGTTTCCCTTTTTTGAATTTTTATATTCAATTGCCGCCGATATACT
Organism: Saksenaea vasiformis B4078; assembly: GCA_000697055.1. Classification (NCBI taxonomy): domain Eukaryota; kingdom Fungi; phylum Mucoromycota; class Mucoromycetes; order Mucorales; family Saksenaeaceae; genus Saksenaea; species Saksenaea vasiformis. The sequence continues at coordinate 24,918 of JNDT01002232.1, read as the reverse complement.
AACTAGATCTTAGCGAGGGACTGAGCAGCAATGTAAATATGAGTGAATTATTTGTTCGTTGCAGCTACAAGAAAACATTATTTACCGCGTCTGGTGGACTTTTTGGATGACCATGGTTTGACCATCCCAACCGGGGAGTGGGAAGCACGTTTCTCTCTAGAACTGCAACGTCGCTATCGATTAAAGAACTTTCTAAACACTTTTTGCTATGGGAAGGAGAAAAACCGCCAATTTCTGGTGGCAAGGATAGAGACGATACTGGACGCGAATCTACGAGAATCTGGGATTATGGGCGCGAAATATATTTTAATAAAAGCACTTGCCACTCCATGCGGACGGCACTTCCTACCAAGGTAGTTTATTCATTACTTTCAATAGTTAGTTAATCAGCACGTTGTACTTTTCCTTCGACTTAATTCGACTCATGTCCACGTAAGCAGCGTCGTCCAAACTGTAGCTGTGCTACGAGAAAGCGCTGTGTCGTGACTGAAAGTGGCAAGTACAGTGAGACTGAGGCGTGTCGTTTATTCGGGTAGAAGTTAGACCAAGAATTAATTATGAGCTACGTCTGTATTTATGTTACCGGAGATTGAGCCTACCGTATTGAGACAGCGATATGAATATATCACAGACACGACAGAAGGGTGCAAATGAGCATGGTATCCCTCCATTTGACCTTTACATTCGCCAACGACAACCTTAAACCACATATAATTGGTGCATATCTATGAGTCTCTTGATTAAGCCAAAGCTGTTAACAAATCAACCAAAAACCGTATATGTGCTGATGCCATCAATTTCGTCTTCAAAGCACCCTTATTTACCATCAGCAACTTTTGATGCTTCAAACAGCACTACTATAGCCGTTTTCTCTTTAACTGGCCTTATCATAAGTACATAGCATAGCGGTGCTGCAACCAAGGATATTGGATCGACTTCTCGTTATCATTGCTTTTTATTTATTGCACGTTATGATACAAGTGAAGAGAGAGTACGGAAAAGAAAAAAACACAGATAGTGGCTCACGTGTGAACGCTGATTGTTCGGTGGCGAACAACCAGTCCTCACGGCAAATGTTACCAATGTTTTCCTTCCGATAAACGAATAATTCCCGGATCAGCAACCGTCTCCAGAGACTGCGGTGGTGAAGAATGAAGACTTTTTCAAAAGAAGATGAGACCGGAGAAGTGAGCAAGGTTTGGATGAAGAATTTTATTTTACAAGGAAGTCTTACTATATAGTTTTCTAAAAGAGGATCGGGACAATGATAGTGAGACATCTTGTAAACCGATAATTGCAAGAGTGAAAGTTTTCACTCAATTGTGTCCGAGAGGCGCCAATGGTACAATTACATAAATAGTCTGTCATTGGTATAACGAGCAGACAATGAAGGATCGGATCCGATTGGTAATGAACAGGATATCGATATACGACAGCGTTTCCAGATTCGATTCTATCGGACCCAGTCTGCGCCAGGTGACGCAAAATCGGTTTGCCGAAATCTTCCAAGAAGTTGTCGAAGTTGCGCTCAGGTTCCAAGAAGTATATGGATACTTCGTGCAACTTCCATTACATAGAATCTCATAGAATATTCAGTGTGTATAAATACTTCGCATCGATGTGCAATAAAAAATTATCACCAGTTTATCTTATTTTTATTTCTTCTGTTTAGGATTATCTTGAGTTATCTCTTACCAACTTGATTGGACTTATAGCCAAACCAGTAGTTGTGTACGGACACCCCACGAAAACGACAATTCACAGCTATTTTTCCTTCGTGATTAATCTTGAGCTTCTGCAGATCCTCAAGTGACTCTTCAGTTATCACCTATTAGTCACTGTCAGTATCGGAAACTCGATTATGAAATCATAAACAGACCCCAACGACCATGAACATTTGTAGATACGATAAAATCGTCTCACCTTGTCCGACAATTTATTACGTATCGTTGCACGCTGCTCTTTGTGCATTAAAAGGAGGTTATGGTGTGGACACTCGTCGTTCAATGGCGGACGGCGTCATCTACAAAGTGCTAAACTCTATGTCTTCAGTCAAAGCCATGAACATGGATAAAATGAACCTTCAGTTTACTGAAAATTCGAAATCGGCGTATTTGCAGTCCATGGCAATTTTCCTTAGTACAACCAGAAGACCAAACATCACGTTCCTATCGCCATCGCTTGTCCCAACGCTCTCAAGCCTAAAAAGATTTATTTTTCTTAGGCAAGTATCGATTATAGTCCATAACCTTTGTAAAGAATGACTCAAAGAACATGTATTATGGGCCAGTTTTGCATAAATATATTTTTTCATTGCGCTCTACAGTTTCAAAGTTGGGCCAAAAGGAATTGGTCATTAAATATGTGCTCTTCGAACCGAATCGTAAATGTGGTCTCCGTTCTGTGCAGAGCGTGCCTCGACTGGTCCTCCCATTGTTTTAATGATTGCTGGCGCATTTGCATGCATTCAAAGAGAAGTATTGTCTTGCACAATCTAGTCTCCAAAGTATAGCCTTGATAGTGTAGTACCCGCTGCTACTTCGCGTTCCATATGTCGATATCTAACTTATTGCCAGCTACCAAATACTATATGAGCGTTTCCGCGGTCTAATCTGTTACCGCAAAATTTCATATTGCCACAAACTGTTCTCGGCCCGGAATTACTCTCAGGACGCCACACAGATCATTGTAATACTAAAAAAAGAGAATCAAAGCAATGTATTAGTCACCTCGAGAGCTGCAAATACGCGCGTTAACATGTGAGCAAAGAAACTGCACATGTAGTAACAGCCAAATTCAAAACGTAATATAGCGATAAAAAAGTGCGCATACAAGTAGAGGAGTCTTTAAATAGGAGATATAAATGGTCCATAATCATAAATGAACTGAGGTACCCATGAGAGGAACATCTCGCGGGGACGACAGCGGCGAGGCCATCTGATGCTCATGACAGAATCTGGACCACTGGATAAGAGCATGAAAAGCAATAATGACAGAAATTGAGCTGGGGAAGATATTTGCACCCAGCGGGCACGTCACTACCGACCGTCAACGTCATCACAGTTGTTATTAGCCAGCGATCTGCTCAAGATGATATGCAGCGAGTAATTTAAATGAAATGATATTACGCTCATAGCTTTCTTAGCGGATGACATTATTTCAAGGATCTTCCGCGATGTTTCCTTTGTTCCAGAAGACTGGGAACAATACAAAAGGAATATCTCATGTCTGGGATTTGGAGGACGCACAGGACGGCAACCGCCACAGATGAGGATTCAAGTTCCGCTTGACGTTGAACTTCCCACAGTAATGACTAGTGGCGAGGGCATATCTTTGTTCACCTAAACTGTGGTGTTTCTGAGGAGGATGCAGTTTTGCAACAGCAAACAGAGTATTCATCAATTCAGGCATACTGTCTCCAGACTCCTACTTGTTGGCATGGCAGCTTTACATATTGTTCGCTCACCAACGCTACTTTATTGCCCTGATGGATAATTTATTTGTGCAACATAGGAGTGGTAACTCGGTAAGTCGTGCTATTCAGGGACTCAAATTCGTCTGATCTGGAGGAGACATAACCAGTCGTTCTACCTAACGACTCCTTTATTGGGGCTAAATCCACAATGATGATGCTATGGCGTATCTGTTTCCGGTCATCAATGTATTTACGGCGTCTAATTATCTCTTTTCTATGAATTTCACAAATAGACCCTCCTTGATGGATGCTCTAGAATGTTCCATACCTGATAGACTTGCACTCATGTTGATCTGTTTTCGCCATGCCTGGAAATCTCCGAGACGCAAATCAAGTCGCGCCAACGCCTTACTCTCAGTTAATCTTCCACTATTTAACCAATCATCATGCCGAAGCAAATAGATACCAAGGCTATAGCGTTGCTACTATCACCATCTTATGGATGATGACTGACATCGTGAGTTGCACTCTTCATCAGAGCGTTTTAACAGGGTCTTAAAGCACACATCGGCCGTATGTTAATATAGAATACGTCATGATACATGTTTACAATAACACAGTGACATCAAATAAGGTATTCTGTTCAGGTGCCAGAATTCGAATAAGAACCTCAGTAAACAATATTTTTTTTTCTTCCCAGGGGTTTAATGGCTTCAAAGTTAAACAGCGTTACTTGCTACGTATGTAACACCAGAACGTGTGACTAACGAGCAATATCAAACACCTCCTTGAAAGCTACCGGAAGATCCTTGCTTTTTAGACAGTCTCAATATTGTTTGATAAGTGAATTAACTGCTATCATCTAAGTATCTGTGCATACACAAAAGATCATCATCATCTAAATATAACAAATATTTTCTCCTTTTTTTTCTCGAAAGTAAGTGTGGTAGATCATGGTATTCCTCATGGAAGTTTGTCCCAAAAGAACTGTTTTGCCAAGGCGAACCTAATTTTATAGCAATACCGATTCCTGGGTACAGTAAAGCTCGATCTTATGCGTTCTTGATCGAGACAGTGTACATACCAGGGATCTCCATATTTGCTACTCGTACGGTTCTAGGATACGTTAGTCTCATCTGCAGTGACTCCAATGCGTTGTATTGATTATATTGGGCGTTCCTCATCCCTCTCCTCTGACAACAAAAAATCCTATGTCCGATTACACAGTAACAATCACAAGACATATTCTAGCAAGAATTAAGAAGAGCAGTGTGGTTCTTTATGCAACTGACTGACTACATGTCTGCAGAACACGGCCTTTTGATACTCGATGAATTTTTTTGATTTCTATCATTCTCCAGAAGTCAAAACACGTTTCCTCTTGATACATTTACAAGTATCCGGTCAGTGGACCTAATCCTGTCAGCTAAGGTTTGACTCCACATGATGCGGCGTTGTGTATGACGTTATGGTTAGTTCTGTGCATCTTGAATGAGCTGTGTGAAAAAAGAAAAAAAAAAGATCAATTGAAGGAATGGTGCAGCACAATAAGCGTCAGTTTAGAACCAGCAAGTAAGTTAGACGGAACTATTCGGTAAATAGTAGTAGTTACTTCGTTTTTTTTTTTCTTTTCTCACCATTCATTAGGCGAGGATCAGCGCTTTGGACTGCTACAACTGAAACATAGTGGGGAACCTTAGACTCCGTAATAACGGGATTTTTTTTTTTTTTTACATACAGAAAATTTGAGTAGAAAAAAAGGTTTGGTACCGCCTTGTACCGACGGGAACTGTAGGTAAGCCAAGAAAGAGGAAACTATCAAGACAAGCAAACAACATGTCATTTATTCATTTCTTTTTTTATTCATACGCTTTATTAGGCATTTTCTATGCCGTAGGGTTGTTATTCTTTTGGGAAACAGATGACATTTTCTTTGCTTTTACAAAAAGCGTGATGCCCGAGTCATGTTACACGAAGACTGGACCAGCGTTTTACCCCACACTGGTCCCTGTCGACCCTAGCACAACGTTAAAAAGATCAGGTTATAAAAATCGATACAACGAAAGAAAGTAGTACATAGTTATTACTAAAAACAAAGAGAAAAATAAAGCAATTTAGTTCATTATGCATGACAACATAAAAAATCAACCCAATTCCCTATGTTGCTCATCACATGGCTTTTCGGATTAAGGTCGCAATTTGTTTTCCCGCCTCCGTTTTGTGGCACCGACCAAAAAATTGCGGGGATAACCGTTTGATCCAACCATCGTTTCTTTTTTTTCACATCTCTTTATTTTATTTTATTTTTTCATGGTACTTCTCATTGTTTCCGCAACGACTTCTTCCAAGTTCTTGAGTTATTTTTCTCCTTTACCAAAGAGAAAGTCATCTGAAGATGCGTTAACATGTATTTCGATCGTTATGCGCAAGGATGGTACGCCGACAACAAAGTGTGTTTACTCTATGCAACAACAACAACAACAACAACAACGACGAAGGAGACGACGACGAGCTTCTTCCTTATCTTCACTCTGTACATCAATACCTCAAAAACAACGACGCATGACTTTTCAACTTCCTACATTTCATACCAAACGTACCTCCACTCGTAAAACAAGTGCCTCGATCCCATCCAAACAAGGTAAGAAGCCCAAAACGAAAATAAAAAAAATTATCGTAAGATAACACAAAAATTTTATATTTATCAGTAGACAGATTACAACATCTGCCTTCCGAAATTCTACACCATATCTTGTGCTTTCTTGATCATCAAAGTATCCTGACCCTGACACGTGTTTCACATCAGTTCCATCGTCTCTGTGGCAGCACCAATCATGCCTTGTGGAGACATTTGCTACGAACTGATTTTCCTTCGTCCGTCCTGACCTGCCCAACAAAAGCTTATCTACATTATCTCGACCACCATGAACTTGCTCGGCGATGGCGAACGGGCGAGGCCAAGACAAACTACCTGACTGGCCATCAAGACAGTGTTTACTGCGTTGTATGGATTAGTCCACATCGAATCGTGAGCGGCAGCCGTGATCGCACAATTAAAGTATGGGACCTTGAATACGAGGCACAATGTATCCAGACGGAACAGCAACATCAGGGCAGCGTACTATGTCTTTATGCAACAAAGAACTTTATGGTATCTGGTTCTTCCGATACGACCTGTGTTATTTGGGATTTGCCTACATGTAAGCCCCTGCGACGACTACGCGGACATACGGCGGGGGTCCTGGATCTTTGTGTCGTGGGTGAATGGATTGTGAGTTCATCAAGGGACTCCACCATCCGGGTCTGGCATCACAAGGATGGTCGGGAACTCAGACGACTTGTAGGTCATTCTGGACCTGTCAACGCATTAGAGGCTCAGAATGGCCGGGTTGTCTCTGCATCAGGCGACACAACGCTAAAACTCTGGGATGTTGCGACCGGGGAATGCCTACGCACTTTTGTTGGCCATGCACGTGGTTTAGCGTGTGTCCGATTCAATGGCGCGCATATTTATAGTGGTGGCCAAGATGGTATCCGGATATGGGATGTAGAAACCGGTACTTGCCTTGTCACCTTGGCCGGACATACAGACCTGATTCGCACCATTGACTGTTTCGAGGTAAAAAAAAAAAAAAAAAAATATTACATCTATAGATATATATATGAAAGAAGGATAGGTTACTAAATCCCATGTAAAAGGGCAAAATTGTTAGTGGGAGTTATGATCGTACCTTACGGGTTTGGGATACCAAAACTGGCAAATGTTTAATGCAGTGCCAGAGTGGACATTCAAGTTGGATCTTCAATGTCCTGATTAGTCGTACAAGGATCGTGAGGTAAGGAAAAGAAAAAAAAACATAAATGTACATAGTGGTTTGACGATGGTTCCATGTAAATCCTTCCTTCCCCCCCCTTTAGTGCAAGTCAAGATAAACGTATTATGGTGCTTGACTTTGCACATAATCTGCGATATGTGCAATAAAAAGAACCACCTAGACCAAACATTGAAAAAGGGCTAATTGTTACATGCTGATTGGACAATCTCTTTATTCTGAGCCCCAACGACTCTGTGCAGTCCCCGTTTATGCTTTCCACGGCTAGAGAAACGAGCTGCGGCTCGTTTGGACATACGTTGTCTGTGTTTTTTGTCCTGTCAATAACAGAAACATATTTATTTCACATTATTCCTTTGATACAAGAGAAAATAAATCTTGAAATAACCGGAGCCACACTTTGCCAGTAACGCAGTTGGCTCGAAGAGACATCATTTCAAAGAAAGAGATGGATAAAGTATGTGTTCGATAAGCTGTCGCTGAGACTAACAGGTAAGAAAGCGGGTTTTGGAGAATATAGAAAGTCACTTTACCATAAGTTTTATAGTTAGGGCTGTCTGGGTTTTCTCTTTTCCATAATAAAAGAAACAGTGATGCTTCCAGTGACATCAGGTAATACATGCATAGTAAATTATTCATGTACAGTTGCCGCTAATTAATTTCGCGTTATTGTCTGTTTGCTAAAAGGAAGCAGACCATGGAAGAGACTGGACGGATGAGAGAAAGAGAGAGAGAGAGAGTCAACGGGACACCACAAGCAAAGCATGGTCTCCTAAAGGTTGCTTGTCGTGGATCCACACGTCGCATAGACAATTGAAGGTAATGTTTGCCGAAAGGGGCCTTGTAAGGCGTGTGTTCTTCGTCGTGTCAAGCATCATATCAGTCGTGTTCGACCCCATTTCTATATAGCCAAGTGCAACCATAGCACAGAGTAAAAAGAGGATACACATTACGCATGAATGCGTTTCTTTTGGCATATAAATAATTGTTAATTAAACGTTGCAAAAGAGACGCTTTCGAACTACGATGGCTTTGAAAGCAGAAGCTTTCCAAAAATAAAACGTGCGCATGATCAACATCCGTTTTCCAACCAATCAGTGGGTGTTGTGACGTGATGGTTGAAAAGAGGATATTTCTGGGTACACGTTTCTTTTTCTGTTATTTTTTCCTCTTCTTTTTCTTCTCATTGTGGAAAATGAAACTCACCACAGCGTCATCTTGTAAAGCGTTTCTTTTTGTCCTTTTAGGACTAGGCAAGTAACGGTTATTTTCATCCGTTGAGCGGCTTTGCCTAACCCACGACAACTTTTTATTCAGTCTTGACGGTGTATGCTGCGCCTTTGAAAGACTTATCAGTGACCTCGGTCGGCTTGTCTGAGAGTCCTATCAATGGAAAAGGCGACGAACATCTTTACGTGACAGTCACCCGCGTAGACGACTTGATGGACGACGATAACTCCTTGTTGGCAGAACGTGTCATGGCTGTTCAAGTCACATTTGATGTCGTCAAAAACGAGGTCTGCACAGATAAAAAAAACCTTAACGAGGACTGGCCTTGTGTACTGAACCCGCTTCTTCTTCTTCTTCTTCTTCTTCTCCTCCTTTATTGTTACAGCTGCGATGCAACGGCGTGCCTATTCAAATTGGTGTGTCAAATGTCCAAGTGGAGGCCCAGATTGCTTCCAACCCGGAAAAGTTGAAGATTACATCCGAAGAAGACCTCGCCGTCCTCCAAGATACCTTTGACGTTGGTTTGGCAACCGTTGAAGTGACTGCTGCTATTCTTGACGAACTTCAGACCGAGGATGGTATGCATTTCCGCCGTATCTCTGTCCAGGAAAAAATCACCGAGGTCAATGGCAACCAAGTTGTCCAAACCGAAGCCGGCCAACAACTACTGGATGTGTTTGAGGATGGTTCAATCTACAAATGGTCTGTAGACCCTGTGACAGGATTCCTCTTGCCGGAGACAAGACCCAATGACGGTAAATGGATAAACAATTTTTATCATTCTTTTTTAATTCATATATATATCGTGTTCTATAGATGGACTCCTTGCCTCGGACGAGCAAACCACAGGTTGCGCTGGTGCATTTTTGGTCGAACCCCTTCTAGGATGGTGGCATAGCCAGAGCACGATGGTTCACTTTGGCGTGATGACATTAATCTTCTCGCTTCTTCTCAGCATTATCTATTTCGTTCGTCAATTGGTAGCCATTGGTGATTATGAACCTGTCAGCACAGAAAACGACAACAAGCCAGCCGACGAAGCAATTTGGGAAGAAAAGAAAATCGCCCCTCCCGCCGAGGAGGAAAAACGCCCTTTCCTAACACAGTAGTATATATCTCTCTCGCACCATATCTCTCTCACTCTCTCTCTCTCTTTCTCTTTCTCTCTGTTCCTCACATATAGACATCTTTTTGCTTGTTTTTTTGCATACGGTGTCGTATTCTCTTTTTTGCAATAAACACTTTCTTTATGTGTGTGCGCAGAGTAACCGTAGCATATAAAAGGAAATAGGATGATAAATCACACACTTCCCCTTTGCTCCCTTTCTCACGACCCTCTTTTTCTTTTTCCAAAGAATGGTGTCATATGAATGATAATACACCGACGACATGTAGCCATGTGAAACCATGCGCAACTTTAGGATCCAGGATTTTTTTATTTCTTTTTTTTTAAGACAAACCAAAAAGGTTTCTTAACACCTTTTGTATATGTACAAACTTATGTATGTTGGGTGTTAAATGTTGTGCGATCCAATTTTTTTCACTCTTGTCAAAATACGATGATAAAAAAAAATGCTTCGATTTTGTTTTGCTGCTTCCTTTCTTTTTTCTTTTTCTATGTGATGATTAATTTCTTTTGGGGTCTCTTTCTTTAATCGATGTCCATATCGTCCTTCTTCTCTGCGGGCTGGTCTTCCATAGGGGTATCAGCACCGGGAGCAGGAGCAGCCTCAGCTTCGGGTTCGGGCTTAGGAGCAGGCTTGGGCTTGTTCAAGATAGGGTTGGCGAAATAGACAACTGCCTCTTCCTCCTTGACAATGTCGCGAGCAAACAAGACAGGTGTCTCGTGCTTGGCAATGTTGGCTTGTTTGGCCAATTGTTCATCCAACCATCGGCGGGCACGGTCACAACGATCGACAATATCTTGCTTCTCTGTTGCGGGAATGTGCGAGTACTTCTCGTCACCGCTCATGGCCTCAGCAGTCAAGCGTTCCAAAGTAGCACGGAGAGTGCGGTCGGCACGAGGACGTTCCTCAGCTTCACGGTAACGTTCAACAACGGGGCTACCAATCTTCTTGAGGGCCTCGAGTTTCTCAACGTAGACAGACTTGGGTGCATCATCACCTTCATCATAGATCCAGTCAACAACAGCGTTCAAATCTTCAGCGAACTTGTCCTTGAGCTAAAATAAAAATAAAAAAAAAGAGATTAGTTAACCTAATAGAGAAAAAAGAGAGAGAGAGAGAGAGATATTTTTCGCTTACAGAAGGATCAATGTAGTCAGCATAGGGACCCATGATCTTATCACGCATGTCATAACCGTATTCTTCCAAAGAGTTCTTGGCGGCTTCGGTGGCAGCGATCAACTTGTCGTTGGCAGCCATCTGGCTTTCCTTTTCAATGTACTGGTTAACCAATTCACGGGAGATGGAGGTGTTGCCAGAGACAACGGGGAGATCGGCCTTCTTGACAAGCTTCTTTGTCTTCTTCACTTCCTTTTCACCTTCCTTGTTGGTCACTTCCTCTTCAACAACCTTTTCTTCAACAGTGTAGGCTGATTCGACGGACAAGATACCGTGAATATTGAGTCTAACCTTGACCTTGACCTGAGCGGGTTGGCCATCGACAGCTTCGACATTCTTGACGGTGAACTGACCAATCCAGGGGTTGATACCGCGGGGCAATTGCTCGGGGTGAGCATAGTAGGCTTCGAGAGTGAAGGGTTCGCTGCGGTGGAAGGTCAAAATCTTGGTAGAGGGGATGGAGTTGTTGCGATCAAAAACGACGATCTCGGTATCATCATCCTCAGGGGTCTGAGCCCACTGCAACTTGATGGGATAGCTGCAGATATCGTTGACACGGAAGTCACGGACCTTAAAGACGGGCGACAACATGGCGCACTGAAGAGCAGCACCACGGGAGATAGCTTCGTCCTGGTTGAGGGTGGTGGAGATTTCCTTGCCAAAGAACTTGGAGATGGTGGTCTTAATGGCGGGAATACGGGAAGTACCACCGACAATCTCGATGGCATCAATATCCTCGACGGTCATACCGGCATTTTCCAAAGCCTTCTTCAAGGTTTCTTCGGTACGGGTGAACAAGTGAGCAGCCCATTCTTCAAAATCGGCACGGTTGACAATGGTGGAGACATCACGATCGTCCATGATGGATTCGATGTTCACAGGAGCCTGAGGGTTGGCAGAAAGGATCTTCTTGCAACGCTCGGCAGCGACGCGAAGACGCAACAAAGCCTTCTTGTTGCTGAAGACATCGATCTTGTACTTTTCCTTGAATTCAGCAGCCAACTTGTCGACAATGACCTTATCGAACTCACGGCCACCAAAGTGTTGATCATAGGCTGTACCACGGACAGTCAACTGACCCTTGAGGAACGAGACAATGGAAGTCGAGTAGCTAGAGTGACCGATATCAACAAAAGCGACATTGCGGGGCTTCTCCTCGGGCAAATCGAGCTTGGTAATGCCGTAACCCAAGGCAGCAGCTGTCAAATCGTTGACCAGACGCAAGCAGTTCAAGCCAGCAATCTCCGCAGCGTCCAAAACAGCGCGGCGCTGCACCTCAGTGAACCATCCAGGGACAGTGATGACGCAGTCGGATACAGGACCCTTGATCTCAGCAGCGGTGGTTTCCTTCAACTTGCCAAGATACATGGCAATCAACTGAACATTGGAGAAAACTTGTTGCTCACCAAGATAGTTCACCTAAAATAACCGCATAAGTCACTCATTCCTTCCCTTCTATCTCTTTGATTTTACCTTGACACCAGCTTGACCTTGAGCATCAACCAACTCAGACATCAAAAAGCTGCTTTCAATTTCTTGAACATCGGGATCGTTGACGGTACGACCAGCAAGACGCTTCAAGCTACCAACGGTGTTCTTGAAGTTGCTGATCTCCTGGGTCTTTGCAGCTTCACCGAGGAAACGTTGCTTGAGACCAAAGGAAACAAGCGATCTAGTATATTATAGTTTTAGATGAGCAGTAATGGAATGTGGGGCACTGTAACTTACGGAGTGGCACGGTTGGAGACTTCATTGCAAATGACATCGATACCACGGTTTCTGGCGACTGAGATAACAGCTTGCAAATTACCTACGTCAAAACCCTAAATAATATATGAATAACCGTATATGTGTATATGTGTTATTATAACTTACCACGACCGACATTGTTTTAGTTCTACAAGAGAAAGAAGGAAAAAGTGCGGAAAAAAAATCCGGGGGGGAGCGCCTGAAATTTTTTTTTTTTTCTTCCTTCACTTCCAGACAGGAAAAAAAAGTTCTTTTAGTTTCTTTTCCTTTCTATCGCTGTCACTTTTTACTCTCTTTTCTTACGTTATTCATAGTTACCATATCTTCCTATATAACTCATTTTTGTATATAAAAAGTCATTTTTATTCTTTCTCCTTTCCCTTCTTTCTCTCTCTCTGTATCTAACGATCTATTTTCAGTCTCTCTTTGTTTTGGGGAACAACAACTCAAATAAAAAAAGCCACTATGAATAAGAGTCACATCTTCCTCTTCTTACCTCTTATCCACCCCTTGATTTTCCATATCTCACTTTACCTAGTTCGTAACGTGGATGACTCTCCTGTATTTTTCTTTGTCTTTGATCTTACAAGTTGGAGTAACAAAAATAACTGGAGAGAACGTAGGAACAACTTTACCGATAGAAATACGCGCCGCTTAAAATTTACCCCTTCCAAACACGGTAGTCCATTTCCAACACAGTGTGAACATGAATATCAAAAGTAAAAATGACAGCATTTATGCATGAGAGGGTTATACTAATTGTCTGGTCATTCATATGGAATATATTGTACTTTGAGAGACTCAGGCTTACAACTTATTAGATATACTTTCACTTTGCTGCACTAATCAATGACTTAGCTGCCTCATTGGAAGACGAGTGCTCGATAGTTAGCGAGTAAATTAGTATCATGCATTCTTGGACCCCAACCACGTTGCTTGGTGAATATATGTTAATCACAAATACAATTGATCTGCACTATCATTGTGTATAGCAAATCACTCTACCACAAGCTGAAATCGTACATGCTGCGTCAAACAAAACAACGTAAGGTCAAAGCTTCATCCAATTTCTCAATTATCAGTATTGGGATAAAAACACATAACACGATCATTTATCACTTGCGGTTCCATCTGCACCTTGCACCACTAAAGTATTCTTTCGTCACGTTTTACAATTGCTTGCGAAGCTCGGCAGGATGGTGATACAAACACCTTGTGAACCCATTGATCGAGTTCACAACTGCGTTACCATCGCCTCAAGTAGTCGAATCCGCACGTTCTCCCGCTTCAGGTCCCGGGAATTTCCTGGCGTAGCCGATAAAAAATGGTGCCATTATCCTCGCATGCTCTAATGAAATCCTGGTATCGATGGGGATAAAAAGATGTTATCATTCACCGGATTGTCTGAAAAAAAAATTCAGCGCATACAAAATGCAGAGATGCCTATTTTACCTTGATGTTCCTCCTTTCATAGCGTGGGCCATCCAACGCGTCATGTTCGGTCCATATTTTCTATTCCTGTGAGTTTCGGTCCCGTTTCGCTTCACGAATGCTACATCATTCTTCCCACAGAAGGACGCGAAACCGTTTGTGTCATATTTGCAGCGACCACATCTTTGTAGTTGCTGGGCAAGCAGTGGTTTGGGAGATACACGTCGTCCAGGAAGTTCAAAACTTGCGATTGTGTTTCTACGTAATATATCAATTAAAAGGATATCACTGGAACGTCTATATGTACCGTTAATGACACACCTAAGGTCGGTCTGTCTTCCATCATGAGTCCAGGACTTGCTTCTTTCGCAGACACATACTCCTTAAATATATAAACGGGATGCCGTAAACGCACTCCTTCAATGCTAGGACAGGCAAGGCAGGGTTTTCCAAGTAACATATTTCATGTTCCTTGGATACTACCTCGAACCTTCTTTCAGCTTCCACCATATTTTCATGGCTAAATTTCAATGATAATAAATGCACAATACTTGTTCACACGTAATGCTGGGCATCGTTTACCAGAAGAGAAAGACGTCTTCCCAGTTGCAGATAATCCAAACGTTAATGTAGTACTGTGGTCGAGTGCAAGTGTACTGCGGTCGGATGTGAATGGATCGCGGTCCAGCGCAGATGTACTACTCTCACCATGTATACCATTGCTACATGCCACTGAAGCCATTTCACTTGACTTGATGTCCCGTTCATGGAAAAACTGATAGTGGACGTCAATGGACCATATTCGACACAACACCCGGGAAACGCTTGGTACATATAGATACTTCGCACCGTTGGATAAAACGCTGCAGATTCCCACGGCTGCTTTCTGCTAGACTGTAAAAATCCTTCATTTGTCGGCAACTTATAGGGACATTCCAACGGGGCATCAAAATCTTTTCGAAATAAACTTTATGTTTCTTTCTGGGAATTGATGAAATATAATACTGTTCGTAATGCCGGAGAGCTGTGAACGGTGAAGGCCGGAAGTTTGAACGCTTTAAAGTTGCGAGCGTTTCAAAGAGGCAAGGTGCCTCGGATGTCAGAATACACGAAGCAGATGCCCATGTCAAATAGATTATCTTTAGGAAAAGTGAAATACATCAAAAGTAACGGTTACTCTTGGACTTTAGACTGTCGTAAATGACGGAGATATGACGAGATACTGATCGGTTTTGCATAAAATCCGCGTGATAAAGCGTTCCGTTCAAATGTCCCTAGTAATTCCGTCATTTGCCCAATTTTGGAGTATACTCTGGCCATCCTACCTAAAAGCAGTTTCGGTACTTGATCGTGCTCGGTCAAATTGCATACGAACGATCTATAGAGCCCATAGCCACCAATCTACACCAGCGATGGAAGGCCTTTTCTTCATTCCCTCCAATGCCAGTACAGGTAGCAAGTCTACAGAGCACTGCATTCACTATTTACCGACCGACTCACTGCTCTCATTGCTGATATATCCCGTCCGCGGTTCCCACTACTCCCAGCGTTCAGCCCTTCGGCCATCCGGCTCATAGTTCACAGTTAACTGTAAAAGGCTGAATAACCACATATGGAACCTCCGGAACGATCGCTCTCGCGATATGCTTCGTGGTCAAGGACATATCTTCCTCTGAAGCCTGCGCTATTGGATTTCATTCCGCTGCTCGCGGTGGTGTTCTGCCTATGATATCATCCGGGATTTCCAAGCAAGGTGCGATACTTCCTATCGCTTTTCCTGTAAAATGGTCATCGACTCGTAAAATGTTCCATCATTTGAAGCGTAGAGTGCGTTCTTCACTGAAAAGGTTTTCCGGAGATATAAAAATGATTTGTCTCAATTTAAGCACAACATAAGTATGCTTCCTCCTTTGTCCCACACTCGTAACTAGTACTACTGCATACCAGTGCTGCAATGTTTATATCGCCATCGTTGCTCAGAACTGATTGTGCAACGTTCCACTATGATGCTTGGGGAATTTCGATGTGTCATGCGAGACACAGACCTCGATGACAGGTCGGTCCCATTTGCGGCACACAAGGGCAATTTTTGCGTGCGCATGGTACTGACCAATAACGACCTTCATTAGGTATCATTTATTGAAGAATTTTTACACTACTTTAAAGAAATTTCGCAATCTGCTGAAGAGCCTAGTTTGCGTTAAGAAGGAAGAGTTGAATACATGGTCATTACTAGATAAATTGGCAACCGATCATACTTTACTTACATCAACTTGTTTTTCAAATGGACACAAAACGGTATTCAGAGAAGCATAAAATCTCATTCATGGTGAATAGTTGAAATGGTCTGCTGATGTCTTTTTATCCAATCCCGGAAGGATACTCCTGCCCAGGAGCAGGGGACAACCCCACACCTTGATAGGAGGAACGCCATCTGATGCCGGTTTATTGTTTAATGACTATGGGTCTAATCAATACATCAAAAACATGAGTAATCCTGTATGTCTTCCTAACCATAGTACCTACGGGAGACGTGGTAGTGAAAACGGAACTAAAGTGTAAAAAGGAAAAGAAGAAAAACATTCATGTGTCCCTTTGAACAAGGAATTATTCTGGGTGGAACAGCTCCTTATCTTGAATCATCTTTACGCCTTCTGATATGACGTGAAAAACTGATTACTGATACAATTATCCACCTTAATGCAAAAGGATGTAGTCATTCCAATGGAGTATCCTTCTTATGCTTTCCGCCAGGTTATTGAGAGAACGTATCAATGAACCAGCGCAATGTCATTCGAAAAGGTTTGCTTTCCGTAAGTTCGTGCCCAGAAAAAGCATATAGACCCTATTGGCCAACACAAAATAACTTTAAGCGGCGCAGACACCTGCAACCCTTTTAAGAGGCGCCCTCCGGTGGACGGATACTGACGCCGGTGAACAGGTACTCACTCACACCTCCAATTCAATGTGTGCAATAGCACAGATTTATTGATAAAACAAGACATTCAGAGTATGCCATTTCTGCTCCTCGTGTCGATTTTCAGTATTTTCAGCTGATAAAAATCCTTCATTCAAGAAGGGGCCTGATTAAAAAAGTTCGTCGTACGGATCTAGCAGCTACTGGGTGCCTCCACCTTCTCAATTTCGAACTCTTATTCCAAACCTGCGTCTAGCATCCACTTTCTCCGCTGTGTATTATCAATTTGCTCGTATAAAAGAAAGAAAAGGCAAAAAAAAAAAGATAGAGAAGAGAGAGAAACTGTGAATAGCTGGAAATCAGTGATGTGACACGTGAAGCACCCAAGGAAGTTTGTTATCGTTCTTCCTTCTTTATCATCACATGGCGGAAGCGTTAACCATAAATGTATCTCCGGATCGAGATTATCTTATTAAGCGAAGCGGTCACTCGAAAAAAAAAAAAGAGATTTCCGCTCATGCGTAAGGAGAACAAGGAGAAAGTTAAGTGGCATGGCGCACCGATTCCGGTGTTCCGGGTAGGTAGCACAAGACATCGTGGTCGTTTGCAACTATCGTGTCCGACGACACAGCTTGGTGAGACAAACCCAATATAATGCCATCTTGGGTCTAGAATGTCAGACAACGTGTCCTTCAGACACAGACAACACAACTTTTTTTTTGACTGTTGTAGATTATCAAAAATCATTATTCTCCGCAGAAAAGGAGTAAAGGAAACAGATCAACAAATTCTATTAAATCCAAATGTGTGTGTATATATATGTGTGTGTGTGTTTGTGCGTGTGTGAGTGCGTGAGAGTGTGTGTGAAAGCATTCAAAAGTATTCTGTTCACACCGTCGATCGACAAAGTTGAGTCCCTGTTGATTTTCTCACGACGTCATAGAAACGACATTGGACTTGTTCCAGGTAACCATTCAATTGAGTGCCGCACACTATCTAAAATATGTAGAAGCGGCGGCAGAAAAAAAAATAAAGGCCGGTGGCCTGATGGCTCAAAAAGTTTAAGCGGTCGAATGAAAGCGACTCAGTCAGTTCCTGGGTCCCCATTTTTGGTCTGGTTTCTGTACTGACATTTTTTAATTATTGGTTTTTTGGTTTTTTTTTTGTTTAAACGAATCAATGTAAGTATAAGGTATCCGGAATAGAAAGGAAAAAAAGGGAATATATGTACAGCGTGTGTAGAGTGTGTGTGTGTGTGTGTGTGTGAGAGAGAGAGAGAGAGAGAGAGAGAAGGGAAGTTGTTAGGGAAATTTTCAGCTCTTAAACCGTTTGTCAGGCAGCGTCAGTTCCAATGTATCTTGTCTCTTGTTGCTGCCGAATAAGAATTTCTTGAGTTTATGTAACCGTTGATTTGATTGTTTCTTTGTCATATCATCATGCGATATGCACATTGAAGGCGCATTGGATAAAGGATCATCGTCAACAGACTTGAAA
The DNA here is from genome assembly GCA_000697055.1 of Saksenaea vasiformis B4078. Taxonomy (NCBI): domain Eukaryota; kingdom Fungi; phylum Mucoromycota; class Mucoromycetes; order Mucorales; family Saksenaeaceae; genus Saksenaea; species Saksenaea vasiformis. The sequence goes on along the minus strand of JNDT01002232.1, from coordinate 6,546 downwards.
TACGTATCACTTTGGTCGTCGTGGTGAAAGCGTGGTGAAAAAGGCCCTGACGATGGTGTGATCAGTCCCGGTGTTGTAGGTGTCCCGGGTGTTCCAGGTGTTAATAACGGTGGTAAGACATCAAAATGTTCGGTAAAACGAGACACGGGAGAAGCCATGGATTAAACCCGTCTGGATGGTCGTTTCAGCTTTTAAAATCTTCAGGGCCTCAAAGAACTCCGCTCCACTGAAAGCAACTGCCTCCTCTCTCACTTCGAACACAGCGCCCGGATAATGTATAATATGAGTTTAAAGCCGTGTAGAACCAATATTACGATTGCAACCGATCACTTTTTATAGAATATAAACAGTACGCGAACAAAGAATGTTGAGATCAGCTTTAACAAATTTCTACAAAAACTCAAACGCTATTTACAGCCATTATAGTGCTATTTTGGAAAACGGGACCTGCTGAACCTTCTATGGGTCTCCCAAAAAATCCAAGTTACACGAATATCTATATAAAACAGCGATCGCCTCATCTTGTAGCAGGGACTTCGCGTTTCTGTTCAAAAGCCGTCTACGAAAAAACTGTCACTGTAAAAAAGAAGAAATATCCCTGACCGGCGTAAACCGAAAGTGACGAGTAAAGACTATGAGCATTCTTTCCGATGTCACACTAATGCAAAACAGTTAAGACTGTCTTCCTGCCCGTGATTTACGAGCATGCTATTGAGTATTAATGCAACATGTTTCTCGAACAGTACCGAATATTTCTACAGACGATGTATTCATTTCTCCAAAGAGTAGATAGTAATCAAATGTACCCCATTTACAGGCTATTTCATTTTGAACGACACCGCGGAACGTTTTTGCTCATATCAGAAGTGGTTCATGATATCTATTTTCTTGTACAAATGAAAGCCATTTTGAATATTTGGAAACATCGGCTATTTCACTATCGAATCTATTAGGCATATATTTGGACGCGAGATATACTCCCGTCAATTATGTTCTGTGAGAGGAGACGCAAGAGGTGCAGGGGCAGCGGAGACTGGAGGCAACATCCCCAATAGGGACCGTATCGACAATCAGGAAAGTAGACCAAGTAAGTAAAAAAGATCATGCAGTCGATCTTATGGTATTAAGCACGTCTTTTGAAGGGAAAAGGAAGGCAAACCATTGCATTATGCAGCTACTCAAATTCTAGATACATGAGACTTGCATCCTCTCTCCACCACAACCACTCATCTTGTGCGAACTGGATGACATCTCTGTGTCTAAGATACTACTACATCAGGCCATCGAAAGTACAAGGTCGTGCGATTGTAAAGACGAATCCAGTTCAGACGGTTAAATGAATCTTGTATGAAGTAAAGAGCATAAAACCTGTCTTAAAAATAGCTTTAAAAATTGTTGACTGAGAATGCAAGAGATAGCATTGTTATCACGGATATCGAACCCGCTTACTTGCTATGTTGCAAAAGAGAGGCCAAGCAGTAATAAAGTTGTACCTTAATTTTATCAGTTCAGTTTTCTCGAGTGTACATTGCAGATCAACAAAAGCAAAACAGAATGAATAGAGGGATAAACCAACGTGTACGGACAATTTGGGCAATGGAAGCTTTTGTTCCCATGATGCTTATTGAGCGCGTCCGAAACTGTGTCCCAAAACGTCCAGACTTGTCTGTATTTCCGTCTAGAAGACAATATTCATTCATTATTGTGGCCGCCTCAAACGACACTCGGTCTCGCCCAAACCAGTCCTCCCGGTTAATAAATAATAATGGACGCATACCACTGGTTATTGAACAGAGACTCTGCGCAAAAGCTCTCGGGTACCCACTGCAATATTGATCTGGTACCAATGCAAAGTAGTATTTGGATGACGCAAATGTGTATTCAAAATCCTTCTCTACTAGACATGGTGTGATTTCATAGCCATGACTCCGAGGAACCTAACCACGAATGAATAAAAACAATTTCTGCTTTTGAAAATCAATCAGCGATGTAAGAAGATGCTAGGAAAGCCATAACTTCCATAAACCACGGATTGCATGAATGGATGGAGATAAATGAACAACAGTATGTTGGTACGTCAAGTTATGAGCAAGGATATCTATTATCCCTTTCAATCATGTTTCATACTTCTGCCCTGTTGCAAAGAAGCTTCACCTCTCCTGCAGTGTATATGACTTGTCTCCTTTTTTTTTCTTGGCGACAAAGCCGTCTCTGGCACCATCCAGGTTTCGTCTTTTGATCTCTGTGGGTAAAAGCCGACATTTTTTTAATAATACGTGTGTCAAGTGAAACAGATACCTAACTAGGTTAAAGAATAGTATCCTATAACTGAATACTGCTAGGTTTTTCTGGCCTACGGAACGCGGGAGGCCGTTGATTGTTGTTGTCTCTCATATAAAGAAATACGTGCAATATATTTGTTGCAGCCATTTTATCTCGATTCCAGAACATGGCCGTACATGATTTTTTCTGACATGTCAGCACGGCATGTATTGTCGATCCTTGATGGCCTTGCGCGTCGTTTTCTTCATTTGCTTTCTGTAAGTCTCGAGTCTCACACGCTGGACAGACCTGGGACGTAAGATATTCGTCTATGAGGAAAACGTATGTGGGAGCCTTTCGAATTTAAGGTCAACGATAAGTTTTTGGACAACTGTAGAGTTACCTTTCGTCGCCTAGCCTGCTGTTGTAGTTCCTTAAAAATTGCCTTGGTAGGTGCAGCCTTTTTGCCTTTCATGCTACCGGAAAACTCTCCATTCCCATAAGCGACGATAATGGGCTTGTTCTTCTCCTCAGCCTAATCGTTCGAAGAAAGAGGAACCCACTTCGAATTACTCTGCTTCCGTGCTTTTTGCTTACTGTGTTGCTCGTACTTCTTGCTACCGTGGAGTAATCTCTTGGCAATCTCACTTCGACCTTTTTGTCGTCGGATATAAGTTTTGAACTTTAACTTGCTATATCTGAAAAAATATACACATGTTATGACAAAATAAATAAAGAAAATAGCAACCAACCTTTGATCCCGGCTAAAAAATTCAGAGATACGCTCATAGTGCCGGACGCAATATCGAATCGCCGTACTTAATTTCTCCATGCTGGTTGTCTTTAATGATGGTATATTATTGATCAGCGTTTTCACCTCAGGCTCGCCTTTCACGTATTTTTCCCGAATCCTGGTAGCATGACTGAATCCGCATAGAGTATAATATTCTTCTGTGGTGGTTGAACGAACGCGATGCTGAGAAGTGCCTGTCCCATCGGCGCTCACAAAGACACTTGATACTCCGGGGGTCAACACCCCAAATAACCGCATCATTGTACTTCGCTTTCATATCAGAAGGCGTTAACGTTTTCTTGTTCGGATTGTACGGGGTCTTGTACTTCTTAAAGAGAAACTCGACGTCGGTACTGTCCGTCCGTATTTTGTCCCTGAGGCGACGCAGTGAATGGCATAAATCATAGCAGTGAAAATACTTACCAAAAGATACACCTGTCTGTTTCCAGACTTTCCAAGGTATTATAACCGATCTTGGACATGTCAAATAATTGAAAATACTTTTCCCTAGATTCCGTGGCCTTAACAGGCGACATGGAAGGATGTAGACCGGATTTACACATCAAACGGCCCAGTGCCTGATTATCCACCGTGATATGACGCATTTGCATGCTATATGGGCAACATCGTGAACCTTCTTGCACCCCGCGGATCGGTGTACTTTTCTGGCTTGAATGTACCGCCATCGATAGCCTTTCCCGTTTTCTTGATGAAATTCTTTAAACTCAAGATCACAGGGCTTGGTATAAGGTCGAACTTGTTTGTGAGGGACAAATCTTCTCTTTTTCGGATAGCTATTCTGACAGCCACTTCAAGACTCTTCTTTAAACGCTTTGGTAGTTTTACATCACCAAGGATCTGCAAGACAGTCAAATAACAAAAGTTTTGATGGTTCCTAATTACCTTATCCATCATTCGATGAACATATCCTGTGGAGACGTACTTTTGGGGTGTTGCCTCTGCAATGAATACTTTTTGTTCCAATCGCGCAAGCACTCGAAAGAACCATGGAAGGAACAGATGTGGTCCTGTATCTAGCTTTTCGTCACTAATGGAAGCGATCCCGATGGATTTTTTCACAGATTCTACGCAAGTGTCGACATATGCACGGTTATCCTTGTCGTCTGGAACAGCTTTGGGCCATTCTGGCTTGGCACCGAAGACTTACTTGTACATGAATTCTGCTAGAATCTTCCTATCTTTCACCAATCCTTTCCATTGGAAAAGCTCATCGTCTTGATCAGACATACACACCAAGAGATACTGGATCGTTTTGTTTTCGAAATTCGCCGTCAGGTGATTCCTGATTGATTCTTCATATTCTTTTGCAGCGGTAGAGACTACGGTCATATAGCCTTGTGAGCGAAACTTCTTATCAAATTCGGGGACCGAGCTCTTGAAACGGTCAAATGCTTCACGGAAATTATGCTCCGCTGACGTTGCTTTTCCAGCGATCAATGAAAACAGGTTGTAACACAAGTCATGCGTAATTGGTGGAACAGAGCGATCTTCGGATAAGAGGCTAACAAAGAAGAAATTGGCAAACAACGATCCAAAGTAAGTGACATCCCTGATGTGTGCAACAACGTCCTGGATCGCGGAGACAAACTCTGCTTTTGCACGTGTTCGCCAATGACGCTTTGATGACTGATGTACGCTTGAAATTCGTCGGAGGTTTCCGTTTGAAGACCCTTTGCGGGCACTTAGCGCTTGTGGCTCTTTGGTGATCCATTTGGTGGTACCGAGGAAATCGGATGACTTGACCGGATGCAATTGCTGCCTGCTTTTTTTCTTCAAACAAAACTTTTTTGGCTTGGGATTTGGCAATGCGCTTCTTGTGAGCTTTTTCAGCTTTAACGAATGCTTTGGATTTTTTCGTTGAAGGACCAGCTTCCGATGTCACGTCGTCTAATAAATATTGTCAGACTATGTTAAACAGAAAGGCTCTCCTACCTGAGTATTCTTCAATAACGTCATCGTCTTCTGGTACTTCAACCTGATGAGCCTGTTCGTTCACGTTTTCTGCGGCATCTTTGGTTCATTTTTTGAGTTTACGACCACGATGTCATGATGGCTTACTTCTTCCGGTTTTGATCAGTGGCTGTAAATTATTATCTAAATCTGCAATCTGTCTTTCTTTTCCTTTCAGAGAACCTTACATTTCCTGATGATTTTGAGTTCATATTCTTCCTACATAATATCATTTACCAGTTGAAGGCAACGAACACTCTGGAGCGTGGATTAATTCGTCCTCACTCATGCACTCCACCGGGGCAGTTGTCAATGGTTTGTGCACATCTTGTGGCCCAGGTCTTTGATTGAAGAAGGATATAATTAATGTCTGGTTTGAAGGTAGAGGTTTATCTTTGGTTCTGCGTCTTTTACGCATGGTTGTAACAGAAGACAATGAAAAAGAAAAAAGAGGAAAGAAGATGGATGCGTTTCTTGTGACGCTTTAAAAGATTTCATGCAAATCTTCGCTTCACTCAGGTACCAGTCACCTTAGATTTGGTCATCTTAAGAAAACAACATTTATATTACAAAAAAAATCACATTAAAAGAGCAAAAACAAATGTATTGGGTGTTCAGTACAGGTATAAACTTTTTATTTTGAAGTTGCAAGCTGTGTATATTGAAGCACCGCCTTATTCATCCAATCAGCGTTGAAACTTTGAAGTCAAAGATTTTGATGTAATAGACAAGCTGTCGCTTTCGCTTCGCTCAAGTGACAGTCGTTGTATGGGAAAGAATAAGAAAAAAGACAGAGAAGGACGTAGTGAATAATATATCTTTTAATTGATAATGTCCGATCAGTGTATTTCGGTGCTGAGAGAAGTTCACTCCAAAAAGTGCTTACCAGAGCGCAGCGGAGGTCCCAAGCACTTTTCGTTCGTTCACTTCCCGTCTGGTATGGCAAGGTGAATAGAAGATTGTTGAATAGTTTCGGAAGGTACAAATAAGGTGTAAAACTATGTCAGATTGAATGATTATTTGCTACATTCAAGTAAGCTGGCCAGTATATAAGAAGTAATATCATGAATGTATGTGCACGCACACACGGGGAAGTAAGAGTAAAAAAGAAGAGATCATGTGATATAATGGGCCAATGGGGATTGAGGAATGCACTTATTTCCAACCAATCACAGCGGGGAAAACTGGACCAAACTATTATATACTAAGCCCGACACCCAATCTGAGTTGGTAATTGCAATCCAAAAATTTTTTAGATGATGACAAGCTGCGACCTTCGCTTCGCTCAGGTGCAGTCCCCTTTTGGGTTGACTGCTTATAAAAGCGCACACTTATGATAAAAAGTATAATAATAACAGTGTTTTGATAAAAAAAAATTGCATTGCAACAAAAAGTTCCAACACAAAAAAATGTGTTTATTGTTGTTGGAAGACTTCTTTGTAGACGACATTTTTTGTATATGTAACTGCAGCAGGACGGCTGTTTCCATTTTCAGAAGCATACAAAAAGACTTTGATGTT